>VZTQ01011400.1:6443-30199 GCA_013400755.1 Pelecanoides urinatrix
CCCGCGCGCGCCGCCGGGCCCCGCGTGTCGGCGGGTGGGGGCGGGGCGGCTCAAAATGTCCGCCACGCGGGGCCTTTGTGTGCGCCGCCCCGCCACGTGCCGCCCTGACGCCGCCGCCTCTCTCCCCTCTCCCTCCCTCCTCTTCCTCTCCCCTCAGCAACGAAGGTTTTGGGAACAGTGAAATGGTTCAACGTGAGGAACGGTTACGGCTTCATCAACAGGTGAGGGCCCGCGGGCGGCGGAGGCTGCTCCCCACCCGCCACGGGGAGCAGCGGGGCGGGGGCGGCTTGTGCTCGGGCCTTGCAGACGTTGGACCCGAGATCGAGTGTGCTGCTGGGAGCTGGGCGGCAGGGGCGACGCCTTTGTCACCTCTGTCACCCTGCCTGGTGGCACTTGGCGGAAGAAACTGCTAAGATGTGTCCTACCGCCATCCCAGGATCCTTTACCCCCTCGGTTTTTATCGGGTTGGGTTTTTAGTGCTTGAATCTTGGCCTTGCTCTCTTAGTGAATTCATTTTCGCGGCGATATTTCTTACATTAAGATTTTTTTATTCATGGTGGTTTGGGTTTTGGTGTTTGTTTTTTTTTTTTCTCTTAAGGGTATAAAAGTCTGCTGGCCGTTAGCACACACAAATTATTTGTTTAAAATCCTGCATGAAGTTCAGTCGCAGCAATGCAAGCAAAAATTGCTTTGAGCACTTGGTAGTTAAAAGCGCACTCTCTTGAGGAAACCCTAAATGTACGGGGAAATGAGCAAAATTCAGATTTCTTCTGTATCGCAAGACTGGAGTGTAGAAAGGGGTCTCAAGAAACGAGGGCCTAGAAGATTCTTTTCGTGACGGTAGTTGATTTTGAAGAAAAATTAGAACGCTTCAGGAGTTGTGTAAATACTTAAACTAGGCATATCGGTGAAGCTGTCCAGTGGTAGAGGAGTCCTGGCATTGNGGGGGCGGGGAGTGCGGGTAGGCCGGTAAGAAAAGAGAGCCTGGCAGCCGCGGCCGGAGCAGCCAATGGGCGCGCGCTCCTGAGGAAAGGCAGGTGTCATCGCCAATAGGCGTTCGGCGAGGGGCGCCGGCAGGGAGGGAAGGAGCCAATGGGCTCGTTGGCCGTTTAACGGGCGGCCCGAGCGGCCAATAGCGACGCGCGCGGGCGGGGCGCGCGGGGTGGCTAGCCGGTGCGGGCCGCCATTGTGGCCAGTTCGATCGGTATCGGGAGCGGAGAGCGGAGCTCAGCGAGCCCGGAGCAGGGAGCAGCCCCCCCCACGGCCGGCCTCAGTCACCATCACACCGCGGGAGGCGGCGCAAACAGCCAGTCACCACCACCGTCCGCACCGAACAGCCGCCGCCATGAGCAGCGAGGCCGAGACCCAGCCGCCCGCCGCCCCCGTCCCCGCGGCGGCCCCCGCCGCCCCNACGTTGGACCCGAGATCGAGTGTGCTGCTGGGAGCTGGGCGGCAGGGGCGACGCCTTTGTCACCTCTGTCACCCTGCCTGGTGGCACTTGGCGGAAGAAACTGCTAAGATGTGTCCTACCGCCGTCCCAGGATCCTTTACCCCCTCGGTTTTTATCGGGTTGGGTTTTTAGTGCTTGAATTTTGGCCTTGCTCTCTTAGTGAATTCATTTTCGCGGCGATATTTCTTACATTAAGATTTTTTTATTCATGGTGGTTTGGGTTTTGGTGTTTGGTTTTTTTTTTTCTCTTAAGGGTATAAAAGTCTGCTGGCCGTTAGCACACACAAATTATTTGTTTAAAATCCTGCATGAAGTTCAGTCGCAGCAATGCAAGCAAAAATTGCTTTGAGCACTTGGTAGTTAAAAGCGCACTCTCTTGAGGAAACCCTAAATGTACGGGGAAATGAGCAAAATTCAGATTTCTTCTGTATTGCAAGACTGGAGTGTAGAAAGGGGTCTCAAGAAACGAGGGCCTAGAAGATTCTTTTCGTGACGGTAGTTGATTTTGAAGAAAAATTAGAACGCTTCAGGAGTTGTGTAAATACTTAAACTAGGCATATCGGTGAAGCTGTCCAGTGGTAGAGGAGTCCTGGCATTGCACTGTAAACCAGTTCTGGAGAAATGGGGAATTCTTGTACCCGTCAGTTCTGGTGGGCCTCCCCGCGGGCTATTTTGCGAAGGGCGTATTTCGAAGAACTGTTCCCCTTTAAACACCTCGTACCTCACACCCAGTGCTTCAGAATTTGGCAGAAGGCTTGGGAGTCCCTCTTCAGGGAAGTGAGTGTAGATACTGCTGCTTTTATTGGGCCTTTTATTTAGGGTTGTTTAAAATACTGCTTTTTTAAACTGTCTGTTACCTTATGACCCTATCTTAAGTGTCTGCCAAGCTCCTTAATTGGTGTTGTGTCTGCAACTTTAAAAACTTGACTCTGAGTCTGCCCCGTTTGCATTCTTCCTGTAGGTTTTAGTGTTAAATGTCGTGTAGTCATTGGTGCTGTTAAGCTTTAGCGTCTTTGGCTTTTGTAAATGCGTATAAAGTCATAGGCCACAAACTCTACCTCTAGGGAAGGCTTTTTTCCTGTTTCCCTCAGTAGTGGAAATGCTCAGTGATGTGAGTCAAGCAAGGAAGCAACAGCAGCTAGTTAAGACATCCAAATGGCTTCCCCAGTCATTAATTTGTCAGCTGTTTAATCCCTCCTGGGGATGGCGAGGTTGCCATTTTTAATGAGAAACCCAGCGTGATCTCGTGTTATCAAGAGATTAGAGCCGCAGCCTGAGAACTGAACTGGAGGACATTTCCTCAACTCTGGAATCTCTCTGGCTTGCTGCAAGGGAAACTTTGTGGGAGCTCCTGCCCTTGCTTGTCTTTGCTTCAGCCGGGTCTGCTCGCAGCTAAAATTAGCTTTGGAACTAAAATTTAGCTTTGATGTAGGTGCATGTTAATGTCAAGCATTTCCTGTGTTCTTTTAATGTTAAAAGTGCATTTCTGTTCTGAAATATTAGTTTGAATTCAGAGCATCTGTCAATTGTTTCTCACAGTTGTCAAAATAATAAATGGATGTGCAGGCCACTGACTTGGTCCTCTTACCATACTTGGAGCCGCACGTTGATTTCTGGCTTTGTATTTAGTGCTCTGCTGGGCTTAGCAGTGGCGTTTTCTTAACCTGTCTGCGTGTCTGATGCCTTTTTTTTTATTTTAGGGGTTAAAGGTGTTGAGGGGAGAATCATTTAGTGCGAAGATAAGCTAAAGGGCTTGTTAGGCCTTCAGAATGGGGGTTTCTCTTGTACCATTTCAAGTTTTCTTTGAGAAAGTGATCGCTATTACTGTTACACTGTCCAAGCAGCAGTAGGCTTGCTGGAAAACACTGTCGGGAATCACATGGCAGGCACTAGTAAAATTGACCAGTAAATTTTTTAACTAGCCATGTATACACCTTGAGCTGTATCTGTGTAACTGAGTTAGTTATTCGTTGGTGTAAACTCCAGTGTCCTCTTAAATGGAAATTGCATTTTCAAAAGGACTTTAAAAACGAGCATCTGCTATGGTTGTCCAAAATCAAACTTGGACAAGAGCACAGAGCGTCCACGCTTGCAGAACACAGACGATGAGCACTTCCTACACCATTTTTCAATTGAGAGTGAAGGAACGTGCTAAGCATTTTTTTGTTTTGTTTTGTTTTTTAACTGAAAACCTGTTACTGGGCTCTTCTGAAGGTTTTCAGCTTTTGGAGCATCTGGTAAGAGATCTTGCATTGCGAAGAAGAAAGTATTTAGACGCGGGCTTTGCAAGAGCTTCTGGACGCTGCATCGTGGGGCCTTGGGGATGAGCTGCCTCATGATGATCAGACTGGCTCTGCTTTGTTGCCTTTTGACTACCTTTTTCCAGTAACCTTTAAGGTTTGTAGGCATCAATTCCGTGAGGAAACAAGGTAACTTATTTTTACTGGTGCTGTCTAGCCATAGCTCGGATTGAGTTTTTGGAAAAGTCTTAATTGTCATCCTCATGTTTTAAAGCCAGTGGTGAGGAACACCTGGCTTTATCTTTGGGGAAAAAAAAAAAAAATTATTTATTCTGTTACCCATACCTGTAAGCTCTCCAGTTCTGAGCGCGTTTTCACACAAGCTTGCTTTGCGATGTCTTTAACCAGTCATTCTAGGAAATAAAAGCCACTTTGCTATTGATTCAAATCGTTTCACAGACTGATGAAACTGATACCGCAGCGAGGTTGAGTTGGCACAGTGTGAGCTTGGATGTATGGCTGCAAGTTTGTTATGAGTGGTGGAAACGGCATGTACAGCGCTCAAACCAGCGCAGAGCCTGTTTCGGCTGTGCCTCTTATTTGCAGAAGAGAAACTTTTCTCATTTCAGTTGGTACCTATTGTGGTTGTCCAGCCTCAGCGGTGTCGTGATGGCGCTGAAGGGTGTTTTTGGATTCTCGTAGGTACAGGCTTGAGCTGTTTTCCGTTTCTTGCAAGGGGAGGAACCCAAGCTCTTCCCTCTGTGCTCACAAATTCAACTTGACTAACCCTACTGCCTTCAGCCGTCAGCTAGTGGTGTTACTCCTTAAATGAAGGAAGCATCGAGGCTGAGGGGGTGTAGCTCTGGAGAGACCACCCGAAGCCCGAGCGGTGGCATTACAGCCTGTTTCAAGGATTGCGATAGCCGATCTCCCACACAGAGCCCTGTCAGAAATGGTTGACTGGTCACTGTCAGGTGTTCTTCTTCTTCTAACTTCTCCATCGGTGGGATATGAAGGACAGAGGGGTGTGGAGGAGGGGAGGAAGAATGCTTTCACATGAGACTTACTGGACTTCAGCCTGTGCTCTGAATCTTACCTAGGCTACCTGACAGTCTCTTTACTTCAGGCAGTGAGCTAGAAGGGGACTAGTTGAGAGCACCATCCCTGGAGGGATTTAAAAGACGTGTAGATGAGGCGCTTGGGGACATGGTTTAGTGGGCATGGGGGGGTTGGGTTGACGGTTGGACTCGATTATCTTAGAGGTCTTTTCCAACCTTAGTGATTCTGTGATTCTACGGCAGGTTGAAGAGCAGGGCTGATGCGGAAAGCTAGTTGTCTTGACAGCTCCCTGTTTTGTCCCCACCCCAAACAATTGAATTTATAAACTGGGCTAATTTAGTGTGCGCTTCATACATGAATTTCAATTTCCTGTTGTCTTGCAGGAATGACACCAAGGAAGATGTGTTTGTCCATCAGGTAAGACTTCCTTGAAACTGAAACATGCTGCCTCTCTGAAACTTGCTGTACATGGCCTATGTGAGTAGGACTGAAGTTGTGAAAGAGCCTCGTGTTTTCCAAGAAGTGTTACTTGAACATGAACAACTGTTTCTCGCTATTGGATTGCAAGTAGAGCCTGCTTGTCCTCGGGGGTTTTGTGTTTCCACATACATCCATCCTGAGGACGTGAGATACGTTGGGTTGAGCAGGCTGATACTGTACAGAGATGAAAAGATAGGCTCTGTTGACTTGGGGATAACTGAAGTCCAGTTAAGTTGCCTTGTGGATTCATATAGTTGTTAGTAAGCATATGGAAATAAAGTTAAATGAAAAGCTTGCAGCAGGGAGAGAAATAAATTGGGCTGTAATAGGGATGAAGTGCCAGTGAAGGTTTTTTTAGGCAAAATTTTTATAGAATTTATGGCTCCAGGCTTTCAAGGAAAGCCTGAGAACATTTTAATAGATACTTTTTCAATTAAACAGATACGTACACTTAAATATTATCTCTGGAAACATCTGGAAAGTAGACCAGAGTAAGACTGCAGACCACACCTGTGGCTTATTTCATGGAGCAGGTTGGCCTTAGTTTAGTGCTTTGTGTCTGCCTTGTAAGTCTGTGTGATCAGCTATGTGTTCTTACCCTTTCTGTCTTAGGATCTCTTGTTGTGAAGCAGCCCACAAAGAGTTCTTGGTGGAGCATGGCTTGCTTGTGGCATTTAGGAGCCCATGGATTGTTCTTTTGTTTCGAGTTAGGGATATACTGCTGCTGATGTAAACAAAGGGAGGAAAAAGTAACCCCTGGGAGGTGTTTTGCTTTGAGCTTGATTTGCCATCTCTCAGCTTCTTGCTTGTGCTGTGTCTGAATTAAAATGTAGAGGCGTTTTTTATAAAAGGTTATTCTGTAATGGGCAGTGGAGAAAGGCCGAGTGGCTCTACTGCGTTTCTGTGTACCGAGGCAGGCATATATACCCTGAAGGAAAGCTTTCAGACTTTATTACTCTGCAAGTAATAATTTTGCAGGTAGGTTCGCCTGCAAGTGACCTTGACTTACAAGTCAGATTTCAGGACTTGTCATGTAACTCTGTGTTTCTAAAAGCACAGTTTGGCAGTGATTTGTTTTAATGTAATAATTTTCACAATAAAACACTTTTAAAGGTCTGCTCTGAAAGAAATCGGTGTGTTTTAGGAGTTAGTGTATGCTTTTTCCCATCCCCATTATCAAGCGTGGATCTCGTGAAGAGCTGTTACACTCAGCTACTGTTCTAATAAAGTTTCCTGTCTTTCCCTAAAACCACTGCTTTATAGGCTGAGATCTGTGAACATGTTTTTCCATAGATTTTGTTCCATTTAGGGAGAAAATCTAGTCTAATTCTGTTGCTGGTATTTTTTGTAAAGTTGTTACACGTGTATTATTGTTCAGTTAAAGTGTTGGATTAGCAGAATGTAGCTGAGAGTGCATATTGAGTATTAACTCATCTGTCAAAAATTTAATCCACTGCTGAATAGCACAGAAGATTCAGTGTTTTCTAGTAACGTCATTTAATGTGCAGATGCCGATACAAAGGCTTGTCTGGTGCTGACACCTTGGAAGGGCTAATCCTGGTGTATAATACAGGGCTAGAGTAGATTGTGATTAATTGGTAAATACTGTGACTGAAGCGATGGTATTGGAAGCCTCAGAGAAAGAAAACTGATTTATGGCCGTCGCTGTGTTTATGTAGCTTGGGACAGCCTCGCTGCATGTAGGCCGCTGCACGCAATGGTGGAGCGCTGGAAATCTGAGTGTATGATTGGAAGGGCTTATATATTGGTGTATATACTACAGAGAAATGTATAAATACTGTGGGGGTGTTTAATGCTAAACTCAGGTTAGGAATACTATGGCCAGTGTGTGTTGGGGGGGGGTTTGTTTGTTTTCAAACTGCTTTTCCAGCTAGCAGGCAGCATGTTGACAGATGTTTGTAGTCAGCTATTACACATTTCAGATGGGCCAGAACTATAGTAATACAGGTAAATTTTACGGCTTCCTGGATTTTCACAGTGTTTTAATTGCTTTTTTGGGAGTACAGGTCTTCCTTAGATAATCAAATTCCTTAATGTTACAAAAAAGTCTTCAGATATGCTAAGTAGTATTTTCACGCTGTGCCTGTAAATGTAACTCTGCAATATTATCTTGTTAGACTGCCATAAAGAAGAATAACCCCAGGAAGTACCTCCGCAGCGTAGGAGATGGAGAGACCGTGGAGTTTGATGTGGTCGAGGGAGAAAAGGTAAAACATCTCTTGGGTGTTACGAGTACGCGTGGAAAACTTGGTCTGCAGGCTTTGGTGTGGTGCCTGTGGTTTGAGTCGGTGCCTGATGACATCCAAGGAGATGAATGGTTTTTCATTGCTTTACAACGTGGATGTAAATCGTTGCTCAGTACTGAATTATATTATGCTGTAACTGATTTGATGCTGACTGTTTACCTACCTAACGCTATCCCTGCTCTTTAGGGTGCGGAGGCAGCTAATGTTACAGGTCCTGGTGGAGTTCCAGTGCAAGGCAGTAAATACGCAGCAGACCGTAACCATTACAGACGATATCCACGTCGTAGGGGTCCTCCACGCAACTACCAGCAAAACTACCAGAATAGTGAGAGTGGGGAAAAGAACGAAGGAGCAGAGAACATACCAGAAGGTCAAGCCCAGCAACGCCGTCCCTATCGCAGGCGGCGGTACCCACCTTACTATATGCGTAGGCCCTACGGGCGTCGACCACAATATTCCAACCCTCCCGTGCAGGGAGAGATAGTGGAGGTAACCTTTGCTTAAAGTGTGATGCTAAACTGGCTCGATTGCTTTGGAGCAGGGTGATGGGACGCAGCTTTTTGCAGATACTCAAGATGTTTTTTGGTAAGGTTTGGCAGTAAGATGCAACATTGGAGCAGATGATGATAAGCTGAAGGTCTTAATGTTACAGCTTATAAAAAACAGAGCGTGTTTGAATTTGTGTTAACTTCCTATATGATTAACTGGGAGAAGCACAAATTCTAACGGTGCGTACTCTCGTGCCCTAGGACCTCTGCCCACCTCGTACGCCTCAGACTTAACCTGACCGCCCGCCTGACAGCCATCTTCCTCACGGCTTGACTAGTTGTGGCGTTCGTAGGCTTTTGCATGTGGCTGAGATGGTTTGTTGCCTAATGTCTTCCAGGGTGCTGACAACCAGGGTGCAGGAGAACCAGGCAGACAAGTCAGGCAGAACATGTATCGAGGTTATAGACCACGATTTCGCAGGTATGCTGCAGATCAACTGGTTTGTTTTCAACCTTGCCTTTTAGCAACAGAGACAGAACATGGCGATGGTCAGATGCTGCATTGTTAAAGCCTAGCTTGACTTTCAGGGGTCCTCCTCGTCAAAGACAGCCTAGAGAGGATGGGAACGAAGAAGATAAAGAGAACCAAGGGGATGAGACCCAAAGTCAGCAGCCACCTCAACGTCGGTACCGTCGTAACTTCAACTACCGACGCAGACGCCCAGAGAACCCTAAACCACAAGATGGCAAAGAGACGAAGACAGCCGAACCACCAGCTGAGAACACGTCCGCTCCCGAGGCCGAGCAGGGCGGGGCTGAGTAAATACCGGCTTACCATCTCTACCATCATCCGGGTGCGTGGCCGGAGGTTCTTGCGGATGCAATGTGATGACTGACTTCTTTCTTTTGACGCTTTCCTTTTAATTTTTGCCTTTAAAAGGCTTGGACTGTTCAAGCGTGTTGTAGCCAAACTGGCTGCACTTGTGAGCATGCTCGCTAGTGCCTGCAAAACCCAACTGTGAGACTTTGCTGTACAAATGCTGATTAATTGGGAGGACTCGGTTACCAGGCTTTAATTTTTATTGATGGAGTCGCTGCCTAGAGTACTGTTAATCTTAAAATCTTGGCTGTGCCCAGTAGCTCGGGCTTACGGCAGCCTTTGTCCACCCAGAAATAGTAATTCCAGCGGTGCTGGTACGGTGACTTGGAAGTAGCTGGGAGAAACGGGTGCTGGTGCTCAGCTCTGTAAGCGTCTGAGCTTTTATCGCTCGATCCCAACAGGGAAGTGAATAGCATTAAGACCTCTAGACATTAATTTCTAGAAAGTTGATGCCGAATTTGCAGGAACATCTCGGTAGCAGCTCTTTATCTAAACAAAAAAGTGCTGGAAAAACTGGTAGAGGTGGTCCTTTTCACAGAGCATCCCGGGTGCCTGTGGTTGAAGCGCTGCAGTACTGGCGCGGCTCGCTGCTTGTGGGGGTTGCGTAAAGTTTAATGTTAAAACATTTTGGTGCAAGGTAGACTGGCTGTGATTTGGCACTTGTTTGGGGCTGTCTTCTGAAGGACAGTTTTGCTAATTTGGGAATACTTTCATTGCTAGGTCTCTTCCTACTTGTTCTGCTTCTTTTTTCTGGCACCTTCCTTGCCTGTTCTTCCTCTCTCTTTCTCTGTATTTCCTCTCTCACCAGCGTATTTGTCCCATTCCTGTTGTCTCTCCCGTTGCCTGGAGGGCAGGCAAATGGAAGAGACACATTTAGGCTCCGCTGGGCACGTTAGTGGGATGCCTAGGGACTGCGGGAGTTGGGTGTGGATAGCTGGTGTCACCAGCAGCCGCAGACCTCTCCCGGCTGTGAGAGCACAGGGACTCGTTCCTCGAGGGCTGGGGTGCTGCTGGATTTGTCGTGCAGGTGGATTACGTGATTCAAGCCTCGCTGCAGCGTTTTCTGTGCGCTTGATGTGAGCCTTTGTTTTGTTCTGGTGTTCATCTTAATGGTTAACACCTGCTGGATGAATTCTTAATACCGTGGGCTTCAGAGAAACCCCAAGATGACACTTGGTTGCTCTTTCTGCCTAGTGATGGTATTGGAGAATATAAATTGTGGTTTCTGCGGTCTGAGCAGCGGCTTACTGATGCTGCGCTGCCTCTGCTAGGCACGGGTAGAAACGTGCTCTTCAGCCATCTTCTGAGGAGCGCGGGCTGTCCCTCTGCCTTCCCCGGCTTGGCTCGGAGCTCTCCTGGTCCCGCAGCGCGGAGCCCGGGAGGCTGTTGCGGAATGGGCTGAAGCAGGAGGCCGGTGGGGCGAGGGGTGTAGATGGGATTCCTTTGTGTTTAAGTTTAGTCTCTTCTTTCGGGAGTCCTTTGCGTGGAAGATGGAGGTTTTGGTCACTGAAAGTGGGCTGATGAAAGAGCTGTAGCTGGTAAAGTTTTTTTCTGTGTGTATGAGGTAGCTCAGTGCGAATTTGTGAATTGCAGGTGAGTCTTTGTAGACAAAACACCTCTGTAACCCTCTGACACCTGCCTGACTGTCCTTCTTTTTCTCTTTTTCAGTTTAGTCATCAAAGAAAAGACTTAAGAAATGAAGAAGAAAAGAAAATGAAATTCCAGCAATAAGAAATGAACAAAAGAATTGGAACTGAAGACCTTAAGTGCTTGCTTTTTGCTGTTGACCAGATTACTAGAACTATCTGCATTATCTATGCAGCATGGGGTTTTTATTATTTTTACCTAAAGAAGTCTCCTTTTGGAAACGATAAACACGTTTTTTAAAAGTCTGTTTTTTCTCAATATACCTTTAAAGGTTTTTAAATTGTTTCATATCTGGTCAAGTTGAGATTTTTAAGAACCTCATTTTTAATTTGTATGAAATATACACCTGATTTTTTCAAGTCAAACTGCAAGCATCTGTTAATAAAGGTCTTAAAGAATTACCTTGTGTGCTTGGTCATTTTGAACCCACTTTTGTATGAAGGATTTCAAGTTAAGTGTTTGTAAAGGGTTTTGGGAAAAAATGGCTGCTTAATTTTTTCAGCATACAGGCTGTTGGGGTAAAACACAAAAAAATTAAAGTTAAAAAAACCTAAAAAAGTAATTGAGCCCCACTGTGCCGGGGTGGGAAGGCTTTCGGAGGGTGAAGAGGGGAGGTGCTTGGTGTCGGTCCGGTGCGTTTCCAAGAGCAGCTCGGCTGTCTCCCGGCTGGAATGTGGCCCTGGCAAACCTGAGCTGGTGTGAGGGGGCTTTAAAAAAAAAAAAAAAAAGAAAAAACCCAACCCCAAAACTGGTCCTTGCTGGTTTGCGGAGCAGAGCTGCTCTTGGCTTCTCGCAGCGTGATGCGATGTCCTCACAGCTGCGTCGCTGCCGGAGCTGCTGCGCTCTCGCTCCCTGCGCGTGGGAAGCGGAATCTGGGGAAAAGCGGGGGAAAAGGCAGGTTCCCGGCGGGGTTTGACATCCAGAGGCTCCAACAGCGGCCTCCTGCCTGCGCCAGCGGGGCTTGGCCGTGCTCCTCCGACGGGGACGCGGTCCCTGCGGCCACTGCGAGGGCCGGGGAGCTTGGCCTCGCCCTGCTAACACCACTTAAATTACCCTAACGAATGTACGGTTGTCTAATGGCACCTTTTGAGAGCTTCCTATGTGCTAACGAGCTCTACGCTGGTGTCATGCAAATGCTTGCTCTTTTTAATTGTTTTCCTGTGTGACGAAGAGCCAGCTGTTAGCAGCCCCAGATGTTAACAGCCCCCTGCCTTTGGGTTTTGCTCTCCACCTTCCAACAGGCTTTGGACTGCCCGGCCTCCGGCTGTGTCGGCTGTAAGCCGTCCGTCCTCGGGGCCGCAGACACCCTGCGGTCAACAGCAAACTGTCAGTCATGCTCTTTATTTCTGTCACACAGCTTTAACGATCGGATTTCTTCATTTTTCAGGTCCCCGGGGCATTGCTTTAACCTCTGCTAATAATATTGACAGACTTGCTCCCGCGCTGCAGGACGCAGCAGTTGGCCGGCGGCGTTTCTGCGTAGCTCCCAAAGCGGGAGCTGCAGCGAAGCAGGAGGTTTGCTGCCCTTCAGCTTTTGCGTGACGTTACAAATGACGTCCCCACCTTCCCCGGGGACAGGCGGCTTGGGAGGACCCTTGCAACTCTTCTGCTTTGGGGGTGCAGGTGTTTTGCAGCCTGCCTAGGCTACAAAAGCGTTACTGCGAGTCTCTTCTGCCTCTTTCCGTTGCAGGGACCATCTGCAGCCCCGCGGCAACGTCCGCTCGGGCCAGGGGCTTGGTCTGCTGCTTTTTGGGGTCACAAAGCCCCTACGGGGGAGCTTCCTGCCCAGCTTCCCTGCGCTGCGACGGTTCCTGTGTGCTAATCTTTGGGTGAGAAGTAAGGGATAAAGGCAAAGACTAAGCAGTCGGCAATTGGGGGGGGTTGGTGGTGGTTTGGGGTTCTGGTTTGTTTTCATAATGGTTTGCAGGTGAAGAAGGATAATTATTCACTTGGAAAACGGAATTCCCTTTTCGTGTGGACTTAAAAACCCGACTTTGCAGGTAGAGCACCTCCGTTAGGCTTCAGGCCGACTCACCTCCTTGCGCTACAGCGTTCCTCCGCTGACAACCCCATGACAACAGTAAGTGCTCCAGGCTACCGGCTTTACCCGGTTTTTAAATGCAAACCTTCTCCTGCCAAATTTCTGAGCGCAGGGGCGGTTTCCAGCAGGCTGGCGCGTGAGCCATCGGGGCCACCAGCCACGTGGAGTCAGTGTTGCTCTGTGTGGAAAAGGTTTTCCGCTAAATTCCTCCAAAGCAGCGGCTGAGCGATGTCAGAGGAGCTCCTTCACCCCCAGTGTCCCAACAGCTTCCCCAGGGGACTTGGGGACGTCTTTTCTTAACGCAACACTTCTCCGGGGTTTATTTTTGTGAAACCTGGCTGGAAGTGGGGGAAAAAAGCCTCCTTTGCGGGTGAATTCTGCAGCACCTTTGCTTTTTTGCAGCCGCTGATGCTACACCTCCCGCAGACCCTGCAATGGGACCCTTAAAGCAATCGCAGAGATGTCCCGGTATAGGTGACGGTGCTTTAATGGGGTCAGACTGGGGAGGGGAAGAGCATCCCGCAGCGGGGCCGTGCTGCTGCCCGTCACACGCGGGAGTCCATGGCGTACATCTTGCTGGTGGCCGTTCGGCCCCGGGGCTGGGGATGCCTCTGGGGTTGCCAGCGGCTGCTGGGGTCTGTCAGGAGAGAAGTTGGGGTTGTGTCATGGCCGGCAATAGCCGGGGGGGGGGCCACAGGAGAAATGAACCCGGACAGGCAGCGCTGTGGGGTCGACTTCCACCCCGTGGGCATAAGGGCTGGAGATAATGTCTGGTGAGGCATCACCTGCCCCACGTCCCTGATGGTGGGGTGGCCAGGTCTCCACCCCCCACTTCCTTGCGGCCACTGGCTCAGGCTTTGGCTGGTCACCGAGATACAGCTCCAGCACGGCCATCGCTTTGGGTAGATGTCAACACACCAGGACCTTGAGGTCCCAGAGATGTGGATGGAGCATTTCTGCACCCCCTTACGGGGTCCTCACTCAGCCCAGACCTGCCTGGCGTGACCCACCCTGCCCAGCCGAGGTGCGCAGGCCAGCTGGGAGGGGGTTCCCCTTGATTTGGCAGGACCCTGCAAGAAGTACCTGCACCCTCTGAGCTGGTCCTTCACCCCACCTACATCCCTGCAGGGCAAAAAGGTGGGATGGGGTGGGACTGGGCAGACTGACCTGCGCAGGCGTAGAGGCAGCAGGTCAGCAGGATGGATGCCACGAAGCAGCCGGTCGAGCCAGCCATCCCCAGCCAGCACGACCACCCGAAGTCGTAGTGGACTCCCAGGAATATATTGTGCGACACCAGCATGGCTCTCTCCACGTAGACGTCCACCGCATACCACACGGAGCCCACAAGACCCAGGATGCCTAGGAGGAACAGGGCTGGTTAAGAAAGAGCCATAGAATCCCCCCTATCCTCACCGAGACCCCTCTGAGGGGGTGTCCCTCGCTCCTGGCATCTCCCCAGCTTCCCATGGACCACAAGGTCCACCTGCCCCCTGGGCTCCCCCAGCCAACGCACTCCCGATGCTGAGGGTGACACCGGCTCCGTAGCACATCTTCAGTTTGACACGAGGCTCTTCCTTGAGGAACTTGATGCAGTCGAGCCCGAGGAGCAACGTAGCCAAAGCCAGGCCAGCCAACAGGTCCGCTGTGATCAGCAGGGTCCGTGTCACCACGATCTTCACTGGGCAGCAAAGAAAAAAAACAAACAACAACAACAAAAAAACAAAACAGAAAAGGGTCTGAGGAATGGTCAGAGGAACCGGTCTCCCCACTCCAGGTTGCCGCCTGTGTCCCTGTTAGAGTCATCCAGCTCACCACTGGGCATGTCCATAGGAGATACCTACATTGGGGCCCACCAACCCCATGTCTGCCACGTGCTGTAGGCAAGGTGCTCATCAGGCTCACCTGAAACCTTGCAGCAGGACTTAATAAGCCCCTTATTAGACCAGCTCAAGACACCAAACAACTTAAGGTGCACCAGTCAGCACCTGGGATGTGGTCACCTACTCAAGACCTTCTTTCACAGGCTCGGACAGAAGATGCTGCTGTCCAGACTGTCTGTTTTTTCCTCCAGGTTGTGTAGCTGGAGTTTTGAACAGCAAATGTCAACACACCAGGGAAAAATATGAGAGCTGGTGGGGTTGACATCACCAGCTGTGTGCAACACAACTTCTCCCTACAAAGCTTTTTCCCCAGAGCGGCACAACAGCCTGACTTGGCCCATGCTGACTCCTTGTTCCCTTCTCCACCACCCGAATCTGTGTTGTCCCATGTCATCACCCTTATACGATGGTTCTTCTGTGCAGGGCCTTTTGTACCCTGTGCAGGCCAGGAGAAATCTCCATACCACGAGATGATGTCCGTGAGCTGAGGACGCAAGTCCTTGGCCAGTGGGAATGGTCCTCACCCCTGCATGCAACATCATTGGGGTTGCAAATCCCACCATGGGGGGGCAGGAGCTGCACCTGGGTGCCAAAACACCTCTGTTGTGAGGTGGCACAGCTTCCTGGCCTCTCTCCTGCTTGGTGACCCCATGGCAGGTCTGGCTGGCTCCTGGGTTGCTGTCCAGGCCACGTTGATGGGGCAGGAGACCAAGAGAAGCCCTGGGCCTGCATTGCTCACTGATGAAGGTCAGCCCTTTGCAACAAGGATCATCTTCTCGAAAAGGGAAGAGGGGAAAACTCTTAGCTGTGAACTTCAGAAATGCCTCCAGGCCATGCCAGCTTACCTGGGTGGTCCGCCAAAATGGAGTCATACTGGTCACAGGTCCTGACCCCGTCCTGCATGTTGGTGACACACTCCCTCCAAAGCCCCCGGCATTTGTGACTTACCTGGAAGCAGGAGAAAGACACTCAAGCAAAAAGCACCAAAATGCACCAAAAAGCACCAAAAAGCTCCCCAGGGATATCCCAGCCCAGCAAGGCAGATCTTCAGGCTCTCACCACCACAGCTGGACACGTCCCTGGTGACTCCCTACCTGTGCCTTGCTCTCTGTCTCCTCCTGCTCCAGCATTTCCCTCTCTCTAATCCTCCAACTCACGCAGAAAGCAGTGGGTTTGTCCCACCACATCCCCTTTCCAAGCCCGTGGAGACAACGGTGCAACCCTACGGATGTCAAGGTGCCCACCTTGCTCCCAGCTGCTAACCGTGAAGGTGGTTGCTCTGCTCACCTCCAAGCTGTCATCAGCGTTCACCATCCAGCAGTCGGTGCACGTGGCAAGGAGCAGGAAGAGGGTGGAGAGAAGAACGAGACCCAACGCCGTCATCTGCAAGGCTGAGCTCATGGGGTTACCTGCAAGGGCACAGAGACGTCCACCACCTCTGCTCTGGCCACTTCCCAGGTACCTGATCTACCAAGGACAAAGTGCCACTGAGGCCAGGGTGTCCTCGGGATCCCTATGAGTCACCTGGGGCCCATCTCATGGTCCTTAGTGCTGCCAAAATGCTCTAATAGCCTCAGCTGAGGTTGGGCCACCAGGTTTGCATGTAGACGGGGCCTTCAGAGACACGTTAATTTTGTGGTGGAGACATACCCATACTGACTTGCTCTCTAGATGTTCCTCTCTTCCAAATAGACCATCTGAAGTTGCAAACCATTAGTACTTGCCCTTTGGGAATCAAGAGCTGCTGGAAAACGTTGTAAAACAACTACCGTTGTCAAAGCCTGTGATCTGAGCACGTGTCTCCTGGTATCCTGAGGTTTTCTTGATGCCTCCATCCCCACATCCATGTGATTCGGGGGGAAAATCACCGTCTTGCTTTTTTTTTTCTGAAGGAAAGCAATGAAGTGTTGAAACATCCAGGCTGGAGCACAAGCAAATGTCCCATGGAGATGGTCCTAATCTGAAGTGGCAAACCCAAAGAAAGCATCTCCCATTACGGAGGTGGATGATGGCTGCTGGAGCTTGATGTGGGTGCCCTTGGGTGCTGCCAAAGCTTTCTAAAGACCAGAGGGGATGGGACCATCTGCTTTCCATCCTTGCCAGAGATGGAGGGACTTTGCAGAGATGGGAGCTGTGCCCAGGGTGTGGAGCATCGTATCTCCACCACCCGGCCATGAATCCCTCTTCGCTGTGTTTTGCAACTCAAGACGCTAAATATTTTAGCGCCCGAAGTTGCAACCACTGCGACAACCCTTTGGGCAGAGGCGTTCCCCTGAGTGGGTTCATTAATGAGACCTGGTGGGTCTCCGAGCTGCGCGGGTTCGTTATGGCGGGGTGATGACTCTTCACCGTGGCAGAGTTTGTGACCTTCAGCCAGATGCTGCCCACCCCGGCACGGCACAGGGGCAGAGGTGGGAAGGAGGGTCACGGTTCCTGTGCACGAGGTCTCCCACCACCTCCCCTCCTGGGCCGGCGCTGGGTGCCGCTCACCCCGGCTCTTCGAGCATGTCCATCGGCTTCGCTCCGCGAGCGCAGGTTATTAACAGCAGCCTCTCAGACCCCAGTTTACAATGGTTTTTTTTTTTTAATTTCCCAAGCTCCCTTCTGAGCTAACTCTCCATAACCTTTTTTTTTTTTTCCACTAGACCCTGTTTTGGAGCCTTTGAAGAAAAGCTGTTTAGCCATCTGAGTTATATAAGCAAGAAAAAAAAAAAAAAAAAGAAAAGAAATCCTTAACTCCAACAAAACCCAGCCCTGAACCCCGTTAACAATAAAAAGGGGCTCAGGGCCGGGGGGGGAGCGTTACCTTCACCGCAGGCTCATCCTGGCTGGGGTGGGACGATGGCAAAAGCTCTTTGTCGCCGATGGCTGGGGCTGGGGCCGTGGGTCTTGAAGGCTTTCAAGTGCCGATGGGATTTGATCCTGATCCACCTGATGGAGTGGGAGAAATTCAACTCCGGAGCCTGTGCCGGGCTATTTAAGGTTTTTTTCCAAGGCACGTCAGATGGGCTTTGTGCTCCAAGGCGTGATGGGCATCCCTGCGGTTAAAACAGTAATAGGTTGGAAACGGAGCCTTCCCCCCCCAAAAAAAAAAAAAATCACATGGGGAAATCTGTGGGAACCCGCTGGGAACACTCCCTAGGTGGGGGACATTTTGTCCTGGGCAAAAATCCCACATTTTTTTAATTAGACCTTTTAATTACTGCCTAGGAGTGAGTGGCCTCAGGTGTGTTGGGTCCCCAGGACTGGTGCAAGGGAGCCAGAGCGGGGGAGGTGGCCGGAGAAAGAAGCTAAAATGCGAGGAGGATAATTAATTGGCCAGGCACGCAGCCAATAATTAAGACCCTTTTTATTTTTTTTTTTTCCCGCCATTAAGTGGAAAACAAGTGATAACGACTGCAGTGGTTATGGCTCAGATAATGTGCCTGGTCAGTCCCCGAGGAGGTTTTTGTGGTACCCCGGCACTTGGAGCCGCCCTAAAAACTGCAGGTTTGTTCCCTGATCCCCAACTATTGGGGAAAAAAAAGGTTTTTGCTCTCGCTTTCTTGCAAAGCTTCGTGTTGCGGCATCCTCTGAGCATCCCTGGGGCCAGCTCTGCCCCATGGCTCGCAGACATCACTACGTCCTCGTCTCCCAGACCCCTGGAAAACATGTCCCTGTTTCCATTTCACGGGTTATATTTTGGACATTAGGAAAAAATTCTTTCCTGACAGAGTGGTCAGGCCTTGGCACAGGCTGCCCAGGGCCGTGGGGGAGGCCCCATCCCTGGAGGGGTTTAAAAGACGTGGAGATGAGGCGCTTGGGGACATGGTTTAGTGGGCCGGGGGGGCTTGGGTTGAGGGTTGGACTGGATGGTCTTAGAGGTCTTTTCCAAACTGAGTGATTCTGTGATTCTAAGAGGTGCACTTGGATTTTTTTAGGTTTGTTTTGGTTTGGTGTTTTTTTTTCCCTCTAGTTAATCCCCTGCAGCTTTGAACTGGGGGATTCTGGCAACGCACCAGGGTCTTGGCAAATCCTTGAGCTTCAGCCCTTCCGCGGCTTGAGTTCGGGTTATCCTGTTTTCCCCGGATTTTGGCTCACGGCAGGTCCAACGCTTGGGCATTAGGACTGAAAACAGCCAGGAGGGTTTGTGTACCTTCGTTTTCCAACATTTATGGGGTTTATGGTACTCGGACATCCATGACGTGAAATTCTGGTGTGACCCCAAGCGATACAAAACTGCAGCCGCACGCCCTGGCCACACCTGTAAAATAGGTTTATTTTTATTTTCTGCTCATCTAAACAGTCGGTTTATTATATATCGAACTAATCTGCCTCGTCAATTCTCAATCGAAACCTTTTGGGGGGTTGAAAAGATGCAGGCAGAGGGGCAGATCTATCAGTAGTTGAATAATTAAAATCATTTCCCTGGTTAATGAAGGTTAATGAAAAATCAGATCTTGGGTCTCACCAGGTTTGTAAAACCCGTGTGTTAGAAAAACGGTGCTGGCAGGAGACCCAAAACTTTGCGGTTTAGCACACGTTGCGCAGGGGAAAGCTGCTGTGGCTGGAAGGAAGAAAAAAAAGAGAAAGAAAGATGTTTTCTTTGATGGGACCATCTCATAGAGGTGGAGAGGACTCTGTAGATGCTGGGGCCAACAAAGAAAAATGAAGAAAAATGAAGAAAAATGAATAAAAGCACCATCGAATAAAAGCCGTCACGGCTCAGAGGCGTGAGAAAAGCCCCTCTGCGTGCGGAGCGGCCGCGGGCCCCCGGCCAAGGGCAGCGCTGCCGCAGAAACATCTTCTGCTAAATACAACAAGGGGCCCTGAAATGGATTTTTAAATTATTTTCATAATTTTTTTTTTTTGGTAAGAAAAAAGGTGGTTTTTTTTCCCTACTCTATTATTATGTGGAATTGCAGCGCCGTGGCAATTTGGTGAGATTTGCTGCGATCTTGGCATCTGGAGGGTCATTTTCCCTCGTTTCTGCCTCTTTAAAAATGAATATTATTCCACAGGGGTTTGGATGCAAGCAAGAGGTGTGACCAGAAACCTAAATATTGTTCCTCAGACCGGCTTTATTAACTAAAAGAAGTGCGTTGGGGCAGGAAAACCCATGTTTTAGCCTGGATGCGATGTGGAGGGAGGCAGATCCCACATATCGCAGCCAGCCCAGCGTCCCATTCCCATATTTTATCCCGCTTTGCCCTGTGCAAAACACACGAGGGATTGTCTGGAGGACAGTGGGGGCATTTATACCCCCGAACACGTTATCGCCGCTCAGCTATTTCCCCCCCCTCTTTGATGCGCTTCCACCCCGGGCGTCCATCCCCAGGGAGTCCTCGGGTGACCCGTGGGGATGTCACGGGAGCCACCAAGGATGCAAATCCCTGTTTTTGGAAATGGGATGGGGTGTGTTTGTGGATCAGGTGCCACGGGCAGGATGAGGATGCTGAGGGAAGACGCCGGCTGTACAAAAACCTGGATGGAAAGTATCATCCCCCCAGGCACAGCATCACCGGGGGGGGTCCTGCCCCTCCGCGGGGAAAGCAAAAATCAGCTTAAATTAGCAAAATGCCCAATTAGGCACAAGCCAGCTCCGAATTCATGGAAAATGGGAGAAAATACGGGAGAGCCCAGCTTGGAGGGTCCATAGGAGGGGCAGTAAGAGGAGGATGCTGGAGGGACCAAGTGGTGGCTGGAAGCAGGAGATGGGGGGTGCAACCCTGCTGCAAGGGACATTGGGGCTTTTCCGTGGGTTTAACCTTAAATTAGGCAATTTGTAAGGCCGCGTCTCCTCCTTCGAGAGGGACAGGTGGCAAAAGACTCGAGATATTTGGCTAGCATCTGTCCAGGAGGGCAAAGAACGTTCGGCGTGGGGGAGACCCTCCTCGGCCCGTGCTGCAGGAGTTGCTCTGGCCCAGGGAAGGGGTCCCTTGGGGGGGACTGGCCAGGATTTGGAAGCGGGGGGGGGGAAGAACAAAGAGACGATTTGAGAAAGATGCCCATGATTGGAAAAATTTTAATACCAATGAGTCACAATTTTTAGTACAAACAATCAGCAAAAAAAAAAAAAGCATTTAAAAATCCCAACCGGTCCCATTCCCACGGCCACGCATCCCATAGAAAAGTTAATGCCATTTTATATTAAAAGAATAAAAACATTCTTCTACACAACGCTGTGCTCTTGATACAAAAAACGCCTTTTTGATTGATTTTTTTTTTTTTTCTGTTTTTTAAAGCACGACTTTTCCTTTTCAATCCTCACTGCAGTAGCTTTTGGTGTGTATTTTTTGGAAGGGAACCCCGTAAGTTGGGTTCGGCCAACCCAGCACCTGATGGGTGAAGACAGACTATAAGCACTGCTCTCCCCTGATGGGTGAAGAAGACATTTTTACAGGGGGTCTGCAATTTAAAAGAGAAAGAGGGCTGTTAGTCCCGCCTGAGAGAAGAAATCAACCCGCCCCCGGGGCAAAAATAGCATCTCTTCCCCTCCAGCCCGGACCAGGGCCCAAAGCAGCACACGGGCATAAAATAAAAGAGTGGAAAAGAAAAGAAAAGAGAGGAAAACGGAATAAAAGAGAGGAAAATAAAACAAGATAGAGTAGAATAAAACAAGATAGAATAAAATAAGACAGAGTAGAATAAAACAAGATAGAACAGAATAAAACAAGATAGAGTAGAATAAAACCAGATAGAATAGAATAAAATAAGATAGAGTGAAATAAAATAGAGTAAAATAAAAAAAATTGAGCAAAATAAAAAAAATCAGCTACTTCAGCTAATTTGGATTAAAAATATATATATGTGTGTGTATATATATATAATATCAAGCCCTTTGCGTCTTTTTTCCTGCAGGTTAGCTGGCACAGCACATGCAACACGGATGGACGGCTGGAGATACGGGGGATTTTGGGGGGATTTACGGATGAAATTGGAGCTACGGCGTTTGCAGAGCAGTTAGTAGCGGTCGAGACGAGGTACAAGGAGGTGGAGGCAATTAGCCCGTCGGCGTTTGAAGACTTCACCGCCCGCTCCCGGGGATCCTGTCGGGGGAAGAGGGATTTGGACACAGCGGGGAGGCATCAAAATTCACGGGGCTGTCCATCTGCCACCCGAAATAGCCGCGCTAGGCACCAAAAATAAAAACAAACCGCTGCTTTGTGTTCCAAGTCCCCTTTTTGCCTGCTTTAATTTGCCCAACGCCATTTATTCTTCTGCGTTAACAAAGCCACATACTTGCGCCTGGTGAGAAATAAGCCCCGGGCGGATTTTAGCTGGCAGAGCTCAGCGGGAGCACCAGCAACCGGGGGGTTTCTAATTCCTCATCTGCTCGAATCAAGAATTAAGAATAANGGGGGCTCAGACGTACTCCCGAGCCGTCGAAGGCTGCGACTGCCGGTAGTACTGCGGTCCTCGGCGCTCCTTGGCGGGGCAGGAGCAGCACAGGAGGGACCCCCCCAGCACGGTGAGGCTGGCGGCCCCCCAGCCGATGAAGAGAGCCGAGCCGAATTCGTACCTGCGGCGAGAGAGAGAAAGGGGGGGGCAGAAAAGGCAGAGGTGCAAATTGAGATGAGGACACAAGGATGCTCGAAGCCCTGAGGAGGCTACGGGCGACGTCGAGGCAGATGTTGGGTCTTCTTCTCTCTGGCCATCCCCTTTTTTCATGTTGGCTGCATCCAGCTACCAGGTTTCCCTGCACTTTAATCCTCCCTTGGGCTGAAACTCCATGTGAAGGCTCTTACTCTGTCCCAGCGCAAAGTCGGCGGTGGTCCCGACTAAAGCTTTCGCATCGGGGAGGTCACCCCACAAGGCAGCTGCGGGGTGACGTGGGTGCCAGCCCGTGCGGCACATCTGCCTACGGCCCCGCGCGTTGCCAAAACTGGCAAGGGAAAGATCCTATGGGAAGCGCGGGGAGGTGGGATGCAGATAAAGAACATCCTGCGAGCCGGGCTCTCACCTGGCGTTGGCGGGGACGGTGCTTTTTCTGAAGAACTCGTAAGTCACCCGTGCCGCGTACAAGGAGACGGCGGCCAACGTGCACAGACCTGGATGTAGAATAATAGAACGGTTTGGGNCGGAATAAAAGAGAGGAAAATAAAACAAGATAGAGTAGAATAAAACAAGATAGAATAAAATAAGACAGAGTAGAATAAAACAAGATAGAATAGAATAAAACAAGATAGAGTAGAATAAAACCAGATAGAATAGAATAAAATAAGATAGAGTAAAATAAAATAGAGTAAAATAAAAAAAATTGAGCAAAATAAAAAAAATCAGCTACTTCAGCTAATTTGGATTAAAAATATATATATGTGTGTGTATATATATATAATATCAAGCCCTTTGCGTCTTTTTTCCTGCAGGTTAGCTGGCACAGCACATGCAACACGGATGGACGGCTGGAGATACGGGGGATTTTGGGGGGATTTACGGATGAAATTGGAGCTACGGCGTTTGCAGAGCAGTTAGTAGCAGTTGAGACGAGGTACAAGGAGGTGGAGGCAATTAGCCCGTCGGCGTTTGAAGACTTCACCGCCCGCTCCCGGGGATCCTGTCGGGGGAAGAGGGATTTGGACACAGCGGGGAGGCATCAAAATTCACGGGGCTGTCCATCTGCCACCCGAAATAGCCGCGCTAGGCACCAAAAATAAAAACAAACCGCTGCTTTGTGTTCCAAGTCCCCTTTTTGCCTGCTTTAATTTGCCCAACGCCATTTATTCTTCTGCGTTAACAAAGCCACATACTTGCGCCTGGTGAGAAATAAGCCCCGGGCGGATTTTAGCTGGCAGAGCTCAGCGGGAGCACCAGCAACCGGGGGGTTTCTAATTCCTCATCTGCTCGAATCAAGAATTAAGAATAATAATATAAAAAAAAATGTCGCTTTTGGGTCGCAATGGGGCGGGGGAACGCTTGCACCCCAAAAGCATCCCTCTGCTGAAAGCGGGGCGCGGGGCTGCTTGAGCCCCGGCTGATGGAGGTGGGCGGCAGCTTCATCCCGGGAAAACCAAGCGCCCCGTTTGCTCCCGAAAAAAGGGCTGCGGGATGCAGGGAATGGGGGGGGTCACAGCACAAAGCGCTTGTGTGCGGCACACCCCCGCGGGACCGGCATCGCCCCGCCGCTCCGCGGTCCAGCCACCCACGGCTCCGGCCACCCCGGGGGGGGTTGAGGGGTGCCAGGCTGGGGGGAGCCCGGCAGTGATGGACCCCCTCAAAAATCCCCTATTTTAGATGCTGATTCTGCAACCGGCGCTGAAACCTGGAAGATGAGGGGGAGGAAGGTCTCATGGGGCATCCAGGGACCAGGTGGGGTGGGAGCGCCGGGGCTTGTTTTTGGGGAGG
>VZTQ01011400.1:47096-147714 GCA_013400755.1 Pelecanoides urinatrix
AACCGGGCACCGGAGCGCACCACGCCCCGCCCCTCCCGTCTCGCCCCGCCCCATCCTGTCTCGCCCTGCCCTCTGACCAATCAGCACCCGCAGCCGCCATGCCTCTAGCCCCGCCCCGCTGCTGTCTCGTAGCCCCGCCCTGCAGCGGAAGCCCCGCCTCGCTGGGCGGAAGGGGCGGGGCTTGGCGGGCCGGTAATGGCGGCGGAGGGCGGCGAGGAGCCCGGTGGCGGCGCGGGCCTGGCGCTGGTGGAGGGCAGCGCGGGCCGCGCCGCCCACGTCGGGGACCCCGGGGACCTGGTGGTCCTGGCCCGGCAGGTGCAGCAGGTGAGGGCCGGAGGCGGGGCCGGGCCCGGGGCCGCGCGGGTACCCGGTGTCTGCAGGGCCTCCTCCTCCTCTGCCGGCGGCCCCGGTGCCTCCCAGCACTTCCCGCTGCTCTCCGGTGTCCCCGGCGGCCTACCGGCCACTCTCCCAGTCCGTCCCAGCACCTCCCGGTGTGTCCTGTTCCCCCTTCAGTGACTCCCGGTCCATCCCGGTGCCTCTCAGTCCGCCCCAGTGCCTCCTGATATGTCCTAGTACCCCTCCCAGTCCATCCCAGTGCCTCCCAGTATGTTCTACTATGCCGCCGGTGCCTCCTGATACATTCTACTGCCTTCCAGTACTCTGTCCTAGTCCAGTATGTTCCCCCCAGAGCTTCTCAGTTCACCTAAATGCTTCCCAGTATGTCTTACTGCCCCCTCCCAGTGCATCCCACTACCTCTCGGTCCACCCCAGTGCCTCCCAGTATGTCCTACTGCCCCCTCCCAGTGCATCCCACTACCTCTCAGTCCACCCCAGTGCCTCCCAGTATGTCCTACTGCCCCCTCCCAGTGCATCCCACTACCTCTCGGTCCACCCCAGTGCCTCCCAGTAAGTCCTACTGCCCCCTTCCACTGCCACCCAGCATGTCCAGGCCCCCCCCCAGTGCCTGGTCCCTGCTCCACGGGTGTCACCCCCCCGCCCGGGGGTGCCACGGCTGCCCCCCAGCCGCACGCAGGGCAGCTCCTGCACCACCCACAGCCCCGTTAAAGCCTCGAGTGAGGCCACGACTGCCGCTTCTCAGCGCACGCCCAGCGTGGCAAGGTCCGAAGGGCCGCGGCTCTTCCCCGTCCTGAACAAACCTCGTTCTTCCTCGCAGGCGGGCGACTTCATCCGAGCCAACGCCTGCAATAAATTGACCGTCATCGCCGAGCAGATCCAGTACTTGCAGGAGCAGGCTCGAAAGGTGAGGACGCGTCCGCGAGCTGGGCAGAAGGTTCGTCGCCTTGTGCTTGCGAGGGGAGGGAGATTAGCGTCTGTCTGAACGGCCAGACACTTGGGAAGAGCTGCGGCCTGGATGTGAATCATGGCCAGAAGCCAAGTAGAGAAGATTCAGTGGGAAAATAATGAAGATTTATTGTCTGGTATCAACTGGGGACAGGGGAGGATGGTTTTGGTGCTTTCCCTGAGTCCTCTACGCATCAGGGAGGACTTCTGTTAAGGCGGAGGAGCGAGGGCGGCTAGTTAAAGGACAGAGAAGTGACTCTGGGTTTGGGACAGGCAACTCCTGTCACCGTAGCGTGTGTGCTGTGCTCCCAGGAGGGTGACGGGGGTGACGACGTGGCCCTGGCTGGATCTGAGCCCCTGGGAGAAGATGAGCTGTTACCTGACGATGGGTTTGGCTTTCCAGCTTGTCCCAGCTCGTTTGCTGAAGCAGGTGGCTCCGGCAGCGAGCCCAGCGGGGTTCGGCTGTCCTCTTCAATTCAGACTTTGCCCTTGGGGGTGAAATCTCGGAGCCTGAGTGGGAAAGGATCTGCCAGTCACTGCGACTGGCCCGCTGCCATCAAGGCCACTACGTCATATAATCGTTAACTGGTGGAGCCGGAGCTGCGGAGCAGTCAGCTGGTGGGGCTGGGGAGATGAATTCCCCTTTGTTTGCTGTCCTCTTCCCTCGGGGACCGCAGCGGGGAAGCCCCCGGGGTCCGGCAGCTGTGTATGGAGAGGAGGAACGAGTCCAGCACGTGGTGGGGTCAGGCACAGGGGTGAACCTGGGGCTGTGGTGAAGAGGTCCTTGATGCGTGGAGGTATCTCCACCTCCGTGGAGGGTGCAGGAGCTCTGAGGTCCAGCTGACAGGGGAAACTTGAAGAAAACATCTCCTTCCTGGGGCAAGTAAAGATGTGCCGCGTGAAGCCAGACGTGCGCCGGGGAGGATGAGGCCTCGCGAGCGGTGTGTCAAGTGATGTATCTTGGGCTCTGGCTGAGAGGCAATTGTGTGCTGTTGTTTTATTTCAAGTGTGGAAATGTTAAATTTGGTTTTTTAGATCTTGGATGAAGCTAACAGAGATGCTGATTTGCACCACGTGGCCTGCAACATCGTGAAGAAGCCAGGAAACATTTACTACATGTACAGACGGGAGAGTGGCCAGCGATACTTCTCCATTCTGTCTCCCAAGGTGGGTGGTAACAGCCCCTGAGGAAGCAGGGGGGGCAAAACCACTTTTCTGGTGCTTGGGCACTTCTGGACCTCAGATAAAAGCACAAAATCATGGAGGCATTTGTTGGCTCCTGCTCACTTGATGTTTGTCTTTGGTCTGAGTCACTCTGCTGGTGTAAGAGCCATATTATGAAGTTCTCTTAGCTCTTGGTGGATGGTGGGCAAGAAGACCTTTGGTGTGTGGACCCGAATTCTGCCTTTCGGTCCCTGCAGTTCTTTCTCTGGAAGTAAAGAACTGCAAACATGCCCTGGGCCTTCCCTGTCTGGTGTGGCTGCCTGGCAGTACGGTCTTCTCAGGGGCTTCAGTCCAGGGAGTGAGTTTGTCTGCAGCTTGGTGGGGCTGATCTTGAAGGTATCCTCCTTCCAGGCAACCTGTTTTTTTACGTGCAGGGTGAAGGCTTCAGAGCAAAGCACCGAGCACGTAGAGGAGCTCTGTGCAGGTCAGGGAGATCTTGTATCCCCGAGCCTCCCTGTGTCAGCAGCACGGTAGCTTGAGCTGGTCTCATACTCGGGGTAGCTGAGCTTATTTTTAGGTTAGAAAATGGGATGGTCACGTAGCTGGGACTGCTTCGAGCATGGGCTGAGGGACAGCACAGCCCAGCTCCAAGGAAACTGAGCAGCGGTGTGAATCTCTCCTTTCTCTTCCAGGAATGGGGGACCAGTCCCCACGAATTTCTTGGTGCCTATAAGCTCCAGCACGACATGTCCTGGACTCCGTTTGAGGACATTGAGAGACGAGATGCTGAAATAAACATCCTGGAGAAGCTGCTGAGCCGGCAGGCAGCTCTGCCGCCGTGTACAGAGCCCAACTTCCAGGGCCTCACCAAGTGACACGGGTGACCATACGGGACCCCCTGTGTCAGAGTCCCGGCCAAAGGCAGAGCAAGGAAAGAGACCAAGAAACAAAACTGCTGATGCCGCCAGTACTTGCTCTGTGCTTTAAAGAGACTAATTCTGCAATCAGTCTTTCTGGATTTTCTAGTAATTTAGTAATTTATTTCTTTGACTTATGCCAAGCTGTAGCGAGAGGCAGATAATATCAGGTGGAATCAATTCCAAGAGGGCTTGGGGCAAAAAGCAAAACTGCTTGGGGCGGATGAGATAATGCTATAAAATATGTCCTACCTGTCCGGCTCTGGTGTACCTCACTGTGACTACCTGCGGCAGGTAATGATTTCAGGGCTGGATTTTGCCCCTCGTTAAAAAGCCTATATTTAGGAAGCTCTGTGGCCTGGGAAGAGCGGTTGAAACCCTGCACAGAAAGGTCTGTTGTGACCTGAGTTTGTTGGTCTCTGTCCCAGCTGGTCTGAACCCCCGAGTCTGTCACATGGGGTGACCTGGAGCTCTCATCTCTGGGAAGAGCATCCTCAAAAGTGCCGTGCGGGCTTCAGGTGCTTTCCAAAAGGTGGGTGTTTCACAGTCCTCGTGTGGCTTCGAGTGGTTGAGCTGCCAGGGTGAGACAGGAACGTGAATGCCTCTGTGCCAGAGCAGTGGAGAAAATGAAATAAATCAATCTTGATCTGAAATGGACCTCTGAGACAGGCCCTGTGTCCTTCTGCATGGCAAGCATCCCTTTGGCTTTACCAGGGAGACGCGGTGGCATGTGGGGCTGGTAGGACATCTCCAGCCTCTCTTTTTCCACCAACAACTGGGGAGAGGCAAAGATCAGAGCTGCTGAGGAGATGTCCTCCCTCTGCGCAGCCGCGCCGGGCTCCTCCAGGAGCCCGCCTGCTCTGCGAGGAGCCGAGGTGGGAATGTACCGATGGAGAAGGGGATGTCCAGGTTGGATCCCGGCATGTAACGTCAGATCCGGTTGGATCTTCCCGTGACTTGTTGACCTCCCTGAGATGACACGGTAGTGACCTTACGCGCTGCTCAAGGCGTCGCGCGGGCATGCTGGCCTTAGCGTCCTCCTCCGCTGGCGACGTGTGAAGGTTGGGGACCGTTTGTGGAAGGAGAATTGTGACCCCGGGGTCTGGGTCCACCAAGGGTGGAGGTGGTGCTTTTTGGTGGAGCTCAACCGCAAGTGCACTTGGGCTCCTCCAAGAAGCACCACCTCCACCCGCATTTGCAGTTGGGCTCTCCTCACTTCTGAGGAGGTGATGGAAGAGCGGTGTCCTCTGTTTCCCGTGGCCTTGGGTGCAGCGGTCGCTCACCTTGCTTGTTCCAGGAGGTCACTCAGCTCCAAGTGACCTTCCCAGGCATTGCCCCATCCCTCCTTAACCACTGCCGAGGAAGACGCCGCTGCCTTCAGCTCTGCGGGGTGATGCCTGACTCAATTCAGGGCTAAGTCTGTGTGTCAGGCTTGGATCGGTCCATGCATACGCTCTCAAAGTAATCTCTTTAACTCCTCTAAACTTCCTTGTTCCCTTTCTAGCGTTGATTTGTTCATCTTACACTGAGTCCCCAGAGCGTCTTGCTCCTCCTGGCCCTCGCGGCGGCTGGGAGGGGGTTTGGGTGCCCCACTGGCGTCCTGCGGAGGAGGATGCTGCAGCACCACGTTCTCCCAGGTCACCCTCAACTCATGCGTCTCCATCTCAATGTCTGAACCTACTGCTTCAGGTTAGGTGCTGCAGTGACTCTGCCAAGGGGAGGGAGGACCTTTTTGCATCCCCAAGAGACCCGTGGGGACCAGCACCATCGCCGGGACTTGCCATCGCTGCGGTTTATTCGCCCTTCGGCAGGGCGCAGCCTCTCCTCCAGCCTCCAGTCTCCCTCTCCTCTGGTCCGCACACCCCTGGAACACCCTGGGAGTTGCCCTGAGAGATGCTCGGGACTGCTGGCAGCACCGATTCCCTATGGGAAGAGCCGTTCTCTGCTAGGATGGGAGGTATGAGGCAGCTCTCCGGCAGCCCAGGATTTTTTGTTTTGTCCTAGATTTTCTCCCAGCTCTGCCAGATGCAGTAGCTCAGCCCCATCCAGGCGTGGTTGAGCCTCTGGCTGGCAGAAACCCGGTCCTCGGAGTCAATGCGGGACGTTTTAATCACCTTTTCCCAGCTCACCCTCCCTAACTTGGAGCACAAGGGCAGATTGAAAGCAATGTATTATTATTATTATTAGAGCAGGGTATAATTAATTCCTTATCGAGTCACATGTGTCTAATTTGATGGGTTTTTTCCCTGCTTGTTTCGTCGCCCCAGGTCTTATTTTACTACGTGTTATTAAATCTTAACTTGGAAGGGAGAAAGTTAATTACTGCATGGGCTTTGCCATGGTGCTAATTACAGCAACATCAGAGATCTTCACATGTGTTGATTTATGCTCCTCCGGGAAGAGGGGATTCCTGCCCCAGTTTTATTTCTGTTTCCCATCATTAAAATCTGTCCGATGACATGCGCAAGGGGATCGGGGTGATGTCCGTAGATCTCCGTAGCTTGTGATTTCACGCGCTGGCCTTGGTGGGATTTCACGCGTGCTTTCCTACATCTCCAGCAAACACCCCTGACCCTCCGTACCCCGTAACTCCCGGGTGTCCTGCAGTTCCTCTGGGTGCTGGCAAGACTTTTTCTTGGATTTGCCCCAAAAGAGCAAAACCACTATGGACGCAGCTGTGTATGAAAATATACAGAAGGTATCAAGAGGCAAGAGATGGAGATGGTGGGTTCATGCTCGTGCTCGGAGCTCTCTGCGCTGCGGGAAGCGGGGATGCGGCTGCCCAACGGCCCTGCTGCGGAGCAGGGAGGTTATGCTGGAAAGGGGGAACCGTTCCCCCAAAACACCCTTCCCCTGAAACAGCTCGCCCAGTGTTGTCATCTTGACTGGTTTTTGATTTAATTAAACCCAAAAAGCTGAGGCAACATCAGAAATACTGGAAGGTGCTGCTGCAGAGCCGGGCAACCCATCCTCTGGAAAGCGGGCAAGGATGGAGCCGGTGGCAGAAAGATGAGTTGGAGCCTCCTGCCACGCTGGCGGCGAGGATGAGTTTCTGGAGGATCGAGGAGATGGTGCTCGGTGGAGGACCCCTCGAGCCCGTCCATGTTCACGGTCTCATCCAGGCTCAGCCTCTACCGAGCCGTTGCCTTTATGGGTTTGTGGCTCGGTGGGACAGGGATTTAATCCAAAAATCAGCTGGGAAGAGACAGCGGGACGCGGTGCCGGAGGGCAGGGTTTGTCCGCAGATGAGGTATGGGCCACATCTCGCTCCTACGTGTTTTTCAAGCCTTTCATTTAGACGAGTGTGTGCCCTCTGCTTTGCTTAGAGGAACAACCGTGTAGGTGAGGAAAGAACGAGGCAGAACCAGAGGCTGCAGGCTCGTGGCTGCTGTTCCTGCTGCAGAATATAATGCGTTTCCTGGATAAAAAGGTTAAAAATCAGCTGTCTCCTGCAAGACTTAATTTCCGTTCACAGTTTCATCTTGAAAATCCATTTTGAAAATATTCCTCTCCTTTTGCTCTTTTGTGAGCACTCAGGGCAGCAGTGAACGTGGTCCAAAGGCAATGGCTCGCTCCAAAATCCCCAGGGATGGACAATCTTTGCAGGAGAAGACATAGATGGGCTTCTGACACCATTAATGTTGGGCAGAGCGGCTTTTGCTCCATCTTCGGACATACAGATAAACCAGGGCTCATTTAAAAGGGCCGGCAGAGAGATGCTCTTAACGTCTGATCCTCTCCTGGGTGCTCCCCAGAGCTGATGTTTGCTGACTCTTAGGGCTGCCGTGAGCCGCCTTGTCTTCTTCTGGTCCTGAGAGATGGATTTATTAATGGCTTGATGGCCATTAATAACAGTGAGGGAAAACATCTCTCGGCTGTGCTAAAATTGCAGGAGGCACCAAACCAGGACCAGGCACTGCAGGCAAAATTAAAAACAACACAAAGGGGTTTTTTCAGCCTTTTCGGATGGGTTTCAGCTGCCCACAACAGGGATTTTTAACCACAGGCTTTCTGCCGCTTCCACGTCCCCTTCTTGAGCCCGTGCTACAAGACCGGCAGGTCTTCCTAGCATTTAAAAATTGATTTAACTCTATTAAGTTTTCTGTTTCAGGCCAGATTTTGGCTCCTGCTTTTCAAACTGGCAGCGCCCAGTGATTTTCTTCTTGTGCTCTCGTTCCTGAAGGGTAGTTTTTATTTTATTTGGGGGGATTTAGGGAGATTTGGTTATAACCCCCCGTGAGTGCCCACTGCCCCGCAGGGTCGTCTCCCAACCAGGAGGAGTCTCCCAACAAGAGGAGTTGTGGCTCTTGGGCCCTTTTTGTTTCAGCTTCAGCTGCAGTCAGGGGAAAAAAAACACAAAGGAGGAAAAAATTGAGGGAATTTGGAAAGGGTGATGCAGGGTGCACGGGCACCCGGTAGGGGAGACTTTGTACCCTCCATGTGCTCCTGCAGCCCTTGGGTGCAGGTAGGGCGGTGCGGGTGCGGGGTGGGGGGTCCCGCAGCCCCCGGGGTGCGTGCACGGCGGTGCAAGTGCAGGTGCCCGCAGCCCCTGGGGTGCGTGCACGGCGGTGCGGGTGCGGGGTGGGGGGTCCCGCAGCCCCCGGNCCCCTCGCCGCCGCCCCGCCCGGCGTCCGCTGCGTGGTGACGTCACAGCGGCGTGCCCCTGTGCCTGAGCCGAGGAGACCCCGCAGCGAGCTGCCAACGCCCGGCGGAGACTCTGAGGTGAGCGGCAGCGCCGGGGCGGGCACGGTACCGCCGCGACCCCCGCCGCGACCACCCACCCCCTTTTCCCCATCGTCCGGCCCGCCATCGCCGGCCGGTGTCCCCCCGCCGTGCGGGAGCCGCCCTCCCGGGGCCCGCGGTGTGTGTGCCGGGCCTCCCGGGGTAGCCGCCAGCGGGGTGGGGGTGCGGGCCCGCGCGGAGCCCTCCCCCGGTGCCTGCTGTTGGGCCGGGGGGCTCGGCCTTTGCGGGGTCGGGTCTGCCGGGGGGCGGCGGTGCCGGGCCGCCGCCGCCTCCTCCTCCTCCTCCTCCCCTCCCCCGCTTCCTGGCGCGGCGGGCGGGGGCCGGACCCTCGGCGCTCGGGAACGGCGGCAGGAAGCGCTCCCGCTCCTGGGCTGAGTGCATCGGCCATCGCGGGGGCCCGGGCCTTGCTCCCCCCGGCTCTGGCTGCGGCGGCCGCTTCCCGCCGCCCGGCTTGGCTGCACTCGGGCTGTGGAGAAGAGCCCCGAGGGTCAGCTTGTGCTTGTGGGGCTGCGGGTTGGGCTCTCCGGCTTCTTCCAGGCCAGCAACGCCGGGCACCATAGCAGCTCTGAGCCGCAGCGGGGGTGCAGGCCCTGTGAAAGGCTTAGCTTAAGCCGTATGCACTGCGAAAAGTCGGTTCCTACACGAGGAGGGGTTGGGAGGTGCTTCGTCTTTTGCCTCCCTGGGTGCGAGGTCGTTGGCTTACTCGAAGACTGTCCCGAAGCTGTCGTTATACAGTGCCAACGATGTTTTTTTTTATTTCTAGGGTAGGAGCCAGTGCCGCTTCGAGGGTTGGTGTTGACATGTGTGTCTTTTCCTCCTTTGAAACCCCATCCAGATGTATATACTACAGCAGCGTGTCACCTAGCTGTGGTTTAAAGGTTTGTTTTAGTGATCTGGACTTAGTAGTGTTTTTTCCTGTAAGCGGGTAGAACTTGGAGCTGGTGGCAACAGCGGGAGACACTCGTATAGCCAGGTAGCTGTGAACATAACAACTGGCGTTGTGAAACCTGTGCTTAATGAAGAATTGCAAAACGGTCAGAATTCCTGTTGTCCCGTCTGCGTGGGTACCGCAGCTGGTGCGGCCAGAGCGGCTTTGCTACCCTCTTTTGATAAAAGCACAGGGAAGACGAGGCCTTTACGAGGAGGCCATGTTAGATGACAACTCTGTAGTCAGAAGTAGTTCGGTCTGGCCATCTGTGATTGTCTTTGTCTCGTGTTCATCTGTGCTGCTTCTCTCCTAGGAAAGGAGGTGCTAGCCGTCTTTATTCAAAATGTTAAATTGCAGTGCCCCAAATGTTTGTGTTTTTTTTTATTTTGGCAGGGTATTTAAAACCTGGATCAAGCTCCTTATATTGCTAATTGGAATAACTCAGTAAAGCACTTAAAGCTGCTCTCTTTCAGTTAGCAAAAGGGTCTTATGCAAAATGAACTTTAGATAGAAAGCCTTTGTATTCAGCTAGCTATACGTGGAGAATCTGTTGTTCTGCTTTGTAAACTGTTCCGTCTTGTTAGTGTAGGATTGTGTGGAAGGCAGTATAGGCAAATGTATATTTGAAACAGGTTTTATGGACACACGCAAGACTTGAATCAGTATATTGCCAACTGTAGCAATGATTCTGTGTTTAAACTGTTCACTTGTTATATGCTTCAGTAACAATGAGGAAAAGGATTTTTAAGTCTTGGCAGGGAATAAAAACTACTGTGATGCAAGATAAAACATGTTTGCAGTTTGGTAACATGTTCTAGGCAGAAATTTTAATCGTTAGATTTGCATACTTTGAACTTGGATATTCATGACCTGCAACTGATGCTCTTAGTTCATTATATACCCTGCTTTGGGGTTATTTGTTTGCCTGAAACTGATGGCCAGTTTTGGGAAGTTTATTGTGTTTTCACTGTTAAGTAGAAATGTTCTGGAAGTCCTGGAGTGTCTGGAGTATCTAAAATGGAAACCATAGATCTTCTACTAAAAGAACAATAGTAAACAGAAACGGAGCCCCTCTGAAACTCCTAGGGATTTCCCTGATGAGTGTGCAACTGTGCTTTTCTTACTTTCCTGTAAAGCACATGGAAGGCCGATCTGAAGTTGACCGCTAATCCTGATGCAAAAGTTCCTTCTGGTTAAAATGCAGCTGTGGTACTAAAATAAATTTCCAAGTCTTATGAGCATAGACAGCCGGACATCTTAATTAAAATCTTTTCAACAGCTATCTGTTACCCTACAAGCTTCAAAGTTAATACAGCATATTGATGTAGCTGGGTTCCAACTCTGCTTCTGGCTCCTGAGAACTTGTACGATAAATGAATAATCATCTTTGCAGTCGAGGTGTGTGTGTAATCTGTTTTACGATAATGTGAGTGCTCACAGCTTTTAAAAGTCATCTATGGGCTTGTGTATTTTAGCCCTCTCTTTCCTCTGCCTGCCTTTTGTGGTGAGCTGAGCTTTCACGTTGTCATTAGGCTTGATCCTATGAATTTCAATGATCCGTGCTTCTAGAGTAAGGAGGAATTGTAGGGGGATGTAGTTATCCTCGCTCTTGAGGCTCCGTTCCTGAGGAAAGAACACCACCTTTTTTTGTAGAAGATGAAGGTGCTGTGAAATTAAATGAGAGTTAAATTGGTTTCTGGTACTCCAGGTAGCAAGAAGCTCTCTTTAACCACTTAGCATATTGTAGAATTCCGCCTTGTCTCCTGTCACCCCATTATGCTAAATGCAGGTGAAAACCCCCCTATTTTTAGTGTTTAATATATGACAAATGAAACAACTTATTGACTAGATAAGCTTTTATGCTGAGTTTTTAAAATACCTTTATACTTCTGAAGCCTATCATCGTTTAACAGGGTGGCTTCCTTCAAGCCCTGTTTAAAATAGCTTACACCATACTAACTAAGGGCATCCATCAGAAAGGATTACCCCTAAAAATGGCAGGTAAAACTCTTTCACCAGAGTATCTCCTCGGGCTAAAGCCTGGCACAAAGTTACCCCTCCCTGAGTATGTATGGCCACCCATATGTAGGGGTTAGTTGCCTCTTGCAGCTCCTGCTGCATCTTTATGATGGTGTGCAGGTAAATGCCTGAGATAAGTGACAAAAATGACATTAAGGCAAAGTATTCCCAGCTTCTGGTGGTGGATTGTTGTTGGGTGGAAGAACTGGGTTTGTTTATGCAGTCCTGGCTGTGCAATAAACTGGAGATAGTGAATATGAGAAGCAGAGTTTCAATGTTGCTGTCATGTAATTGATCTCTGTAATCTTCTCTTTGAGCTTCAGATAGTGACTTCTGTTTCTAAGAGTTTTAAAACTTCAAAATACTGTTTGGCCTGTTTTCTCTGCAGTAAAGGAGTTGTCCTTTCCTTGACGCGTTGACTTGTCTTCTAAACAAGTAACATCTTATAAAAGAAAAGAGAGTTCGTTGTGCAAAAGCTTTTAAAAAAAGTTGTTCTATTTTAAGCTCTTGTGCTGCTAATTCACCCCATTACTTTCGAATGTTACGGTATAATTCCTAGCGGGAGAGTTGTTCCGTGCGTTGTTCTCTTGTCTGTTGAAAAACCAAACCCAAACCTTTTTTAATATAGCAATGCAGGGGCTTCCTTTGAGCCTTTCTGTCTGGAGGTGGTGTGCAGATACCAGCTCGTCTGTCCTGAGACTTCTGTGCCCGTGGTCAGGTTGTGTGGTATCAGTGTGTGTTTTCTAAGTGTAGACCAAACTATGGCAAGGTGAAGGTTTTTACCAAGCTAATACCGTGTTAGAGCAAACCTTAAACTGTGGAGTGGAGCGGGACTCGTCGAGGCCGACTGCCGGGTGCAAGGGGAGAGGATTGCTGTCACTTGTGGTGCCAGACTCGCAGCAATAGCTAAGGCTGCCAGAATTGTCGTGGTTTGTAACAAGCTGTTCTGAATTGCTCAGTTCTTCTCAAGTTGAAAGATGCTGTGCTGTGTTTTTGGCCAATGATGAGTGTTGTGTTTTGGGGAAAAAAATGACAAAAATGCTCCTGCAGCTTTGGATGTAAGGAAAGAAGGCATCTGCCGCTTCATCAACTGGTGTAGCCGTTTGCGTTGGGCCGGCTGTGGTTGGTGAACAGCTGAACGCAAAAGGGGTTTGTTGTCGGGGGGCTGCGTACTGGGCTTGGCTTTAGCAGTGGTTGTTCACCTTAGTGCGTTTGAGCCGTTAGCTCAAGTTTAGTGACTTTTTTTTTTAGTCCTTGTGAAGCGTTGCTGAGCTAAAGGCTTAGTTCATCTCAGAAGGATCCTCTTCTTCTGTGTCCTGCAGTTGGGGCTGTTACTTCTTCTTGAGCGTCTTCTGCATTTACCTACCGCTGAGGAACTGCCAGTTGCCCGACAGGCTCTTGGTCCTGCTGCCTCGGCCACTGTGCTGCGGGCAGCTTCTCTCCTGCCGTGCAAGGGAGGGTGGTTCCAGCTGCTCTGGTTCCTTCCTCTGCTTAGGTGAGTGCAGAGCAACCTCTCCCACTTCAGTTCTGGTGTTAGCGAGCTTTCCAGCTACTTTGTTAGTTTTAATAGAAACACCAAGGTAGCTCAGGCTGGGAAAAGTCTCTTTGGGAATGTTTTTTAACAAAGCTTCATCCCTTTAGTCCTCAGTACGTTGCTGCTCGGCCTGAGCTATCCCCCCGAACGCACTGCTTCCTCAAGGCACCCTTCAGGCTGAGTGCACGGAGCACCCGCAACTGTCCCGTTCCCTGAGCGTAACAGGAATGAGGGGTGATCTCTTGCAACTGATGTGCATGCAGGGTGCTTCCCATTATGCAAAAATGCGCCTTAAAATAGAGGAACTTCTGCCAGCGTCTTTACCACTTGACCGCTTTACCACTGTTAAGTGTAGCTGGCTATGGGTATGGGGAGAGAAACATCAAGGCTAGTGCGTGCCGTGATGTGGTAGTATGTGTGAATAGGAGTATAGGTACAGCTTGTATTTTTAAATATTAACAGTATGAGACTAAGCTAATAAAGATAGGTTTTTTAATGTGGTATTAAAATACTGAACAGGATTTTGTTACACGGTAGAGTAAAACAGCTTCCTGTAGAGCATGAAAGTGAAGAGTAATAATGTAAGATTAAAATGCCTTTGACAGAAAAGGATTTAATGTAAGCCCACATACTTCCCGGTGTTTAATCTGGGGCAGGTTTTCCCGGTGCTGACGGCTGGTTTTGACAGTGTACCCTTAACCAGAGTGACAACAGAGAAGATGACACTTTTGCTTTTTTCTGTTAAGTTTGTGATAAAGTTAAGGTCGTCGTTTTGAGCTGTGAAGTGGGATAGACTGGCAATGCCAGTGCTAAGGCTGATGGGCAGATGAAGAATGGCTGCACCACAGCGTAACTGGTGTGGCAGCGAAGAGCCCACTGAGCCGTACTCTCTATCTGAGCAGCAGCTTTCTTGTTTTGAACTTAGGACTAAACTGGTATGACATGGCTTTCCCCTTCTTTTTTTTGAAGTTATAGAACTTGAAACATGTTGGTAGTTTAGGTTCAGGCTTTTAAAATTCCCCCACCCAGCTGTCTTCACTTCCTATCTTGTGTATGTGTCTGCTTTACCAGTTTGTTGTGAGGAGCCTCTATGAAGAAGTGCAGAGTAGCTGTCAATTCTTACATAATTAGAAAAAGAAAGTTGCATTAAGTGTAGAAAATATCAGTTGATCTCGGACAGTTGCATTTTGAGAAGAGATCTCTTGCTTCTTCCTTGGTAATCTGTAGTAACTTGTCCAGTAATGGGTGCTTCAAAACCACAGAGGTGTTGGGATACACAAGCTCTGACTTAGGGATGCTCCAAGATTCTGGACCCATACTTTATCTCGGGCAGAGTTTCCCATAATGATAGCAAATTTTGTGGGTTTCAAGAAGAACATCAGCCTGAGAGCTCAATTAGGTCTGTGATGGTGCCGTTCCAGCAACATCGGTGATGGTGATGCTGTGTCTCTTCATACAGTTTGCTTTTGTGGGCCTGTCTAAATGTTTCCCATTCTGGCATCCAACACCAGGTTGAAAACTGTGGGTGCAGGCAGGCATGTGAGATAGAGCCTGCCAGTGTGCTCTGCTGCTGCGAGCCTCTTCAACTTCAGATTGAGACCTGCCAGCTGCAGATCTGGATCTTTACCCGAATTCTTGTGTTCATCTTGACACCAACTTTTAGCACAACTGAGCTTTTTTGGCTGTATGTCTCATAATTAGACACCTTCCATACAAATCAAATAGCAACACTGTTTTTTGGAGATAGTTTTCCCTTGTGGAGTCAAATTCTGAGATAGGATTTAAAGGATTGTCTGGCTTGCTAATGGCAGTTAAAAAAAAAGGCTTAAAAAGAAGGTTATCTTTTTCAAGATCCTGAACTGATGTGATACAAGATTGTTTCTTCAGTCTGTCCCTTCTGCTTTTTGCAGGTTTTGCCTTGGACTTCATGATTTGCGTTGTTCTAAGGGAGTGCAACTCCTGTGCTGGTTTGTATTTTGACAGCCTTTCTAAGTTGTGTTTAAGAAATTAAATACCCAGGTCATTTGGGAGCAAATGCATTTCTGTATATAGCTTGTGTGCCTGCAGCAGTCTGAGCTGTGGGGAAGACGGGCAGGTGATGTTGGGCACCAGGTGATTTACAGCGTAATATGTTCTTTTAAATTTCATTTACCACATTACTAGCATAGAAGTGGCAGATGTGTTTAGTTCTGGGGTGAGATGTCCCTCAAGAAGATTCCTCACAGGCTGAAAGGTGGGCTTTGGGCTGGAAGATCTCGATAACTTCTGCAAATGGCTGCTGTACACCTGCAGAGGAGAACACGCCGTGGTAATACTGCTCTTGAAACCAGTTTTGCCTTCTGTGCCAGTTAGTCTTTCTGGAGTTAGCTCTTAATCAGAGAGCGGCTTCTGTTGGTGTTTTGCATCATAGGTTTGCGATGGTATTGGTGTACCAGGAGGTTCAAGGTCTTGTAACTCTACGGTTGACAGCTGAACTGGTGTGGTCTCTTCGTTAGTGGTTTGTGCTCTTTGCAGAGAACTGGTGCGTTGTAGGCAGTGATCTTTGTGATGAAGTGTTTGCCGTGCCAGGTTTGTAATACAGGCGTGCAATTAGAACCTGCTCCATGTGATGCTGGAAGGTATCTCTGGTGGGGAAAACCTGATTGCTTGGATTGTAGTAGCTGATTATCTCTCTTTGGTGCCCCTGATTTGGGAGACTTGTCACTTTGAAAAGCAAAAGTGTTAGTTTTGTGGTAGGGATAGAGGAGGTGGCAGAGGGCAAGGACCTTGAAATGGATTTGATTAATCTAGGAACAAATTATCAAATATGAACAAATTATCAAATACAAACTAATACTTTATTTAGAAATGTGTGGTTTTTTATAAGATATGAAATGAAAGTAGTGTGAAAGGGTAAGAGTGGTTAACAGAGAGCATGAGTAAAATCCTGTGAATATTGTTCTTTTCATTGTGGACTGCTGAGTGCTTTGACCCCACAGAAGTTGGATGAGTAACCTATTTACTGTAAAATTACATTGTTTGGAGGGCAAAAAAAAAGGTCTTACTCTTAGTTTTCAGAAATGGCTGTTTGTTTTCTTGCAATGTGGAGCAGGCTCTCAAACAGGATCTGGAAGCTGTGACGGACTGGTTAAACTTCGACTCGTGAGTTAATGGTGTGTACTGAAGAGCATCGTGAAATGGTTCTTGGTCATCAGCCGGCAGTCGCTCGCAGCAAGCTGTGTTTAGCCGGTACCTGTGGTGAAATGGCAGCAGTTTCAGTCCCGCCTGAAAGAGGAAGTCGGGGTGCTGCCGAGGCTCGGCAGGAAACTAGTGCAGGATGTGTAGACAGATTTGACAGCTCGGTTTCCTTTGGCTAGGAGAATGTACACATTTTAACCTGAAAACAGAATTCAGTAGCTTAAAAGTAAAAGGAATCTTAGCAAGCTTGAAGGCTTGTGGTTTCTGCATCAAATTGCTTGTACGGCAAGAGTGAAGGCAAGATCATGCAGATCCTTACCTCTTGGTTTAGGAGGGAACGCTGATTGTGTACAAAGACCCACCAAATTTCAGTTAATTCTTCACAGTCAGTAGTTCATATTGCTGCTAGAATATATTGCAACTACTCTGCGTTACAGGCAGCTTTTTAAAACTAAAGAGCTTCCATAGTAACACCACATTTCATGTGCTTGCTATTAAAATGGGAAAATTGGGCTTGCACAAGAGGAGTTGTGGCCCTCAGTGTCAGGGTGCATTTGGGACAGCGTTTCTTGCAACTTGTGCTTAGTGAATGAGAACCTGCCATAGGTACCATGGATTTCTTCAGCCTTTTGTGATCTGTCAGTGTCTTCTGGTGTGTGTACAGGCCTGTGTGGAGAGAGTGCGAAATTCCAAATTTCCCTTTGCACTGGGGAGGATTACCTACAACATCCTGCTGGAGACTTCACTTAACTGTTCACTGCAGTGCTTGCATCTCTAACCACTTTTCGGGATTAAACCTAATTACAGATCAGCTGTCTTTCATAAAAATGTAACTCAGCTTTAAAGCAAAATTCTGTAAAATGGGCCTATTGAGTCTGGAATAGCACCATCTGATGGATTTGGCAGAGTTTACAAGACTTTGTAATCCACAGTTTCCAGGATGCTAGATCTTAGTTTTCCAGGATACTCTTGAGTTCTGAAATCCCACTGGTGTGATCATGTGCTGAACAGGTAAAAACCCAACAAATATTCGAAGTACAATCAGTTAACTTGTACTTTACTGAAGCACTTAAGTTTTTGATACCAATACAGAGAGGTTTGAGAAATGAAATCAATTCAGTATTGTGCGTTGTTTTTTTTTTTTTAAGATGTCTGTAGATCTTGTTGAACAGAACTAAGCCACATTGACTTGCATTACATTCCCAGTCTTTATCAGCTATCCTCTCTGGGCTTGGCCAGATGGCTCACGATTACATGGCTCAAAATTGACTCACTGTGCTCAGACTGGGATGACTTTAGCGCTTTCCAGTCTGTTTCAATACCCTCAATACTTAAAATTACTTGCAGTGTTTTCTAGTCCTGCTGGGTGTTGTATATGTCGACTTCCTTTTATTAGGTTACTTTGGAGGGGGAACAAACCCAAACTCTTGTAACTTCTTTGTTTCTCCCTCCCTTGGCGTTGCACTCTGAGGAGTTATTCTCTAGTAGTATCTCATATTGGACTAAATTACGTTTAAACCACAAGTCAATGATGTATGTGTCTTTCAAGTTTTGCCTATGGAAGAGCAGGTCCCAGGATAGTGCATCCAAGCTCCCTAAAAATGAGCTTGTTTTCAGCTGTGTTCTGTGGAACTCTTAGAAGTGGAAAGCATGAAGTAGCTCATCCAGCTAATCTAGAAAGCCGACTAATCCAAGTAAAATAACTTATTCAACAACTCCACTTTCCCACTGGTAAGACTTTGGAGGCCTATGCTTAAGACTCTAAATCTGTTTAAAACTTAGGCTATCTTATTTCAGTATTTAAAGAGAAAGTTATATATCCATTAAAAAAAAAAAAAAGAGGGTGAGGGTATCCCTTTACCTAAAGATGTTCTTGCATGCATTTTGGTCCTTTAAAGATGTAATCCTGAAGTGTCTAATGGGGTAGGGAGGTAATTAAACAACTGTGTGGAGAAGTGGTAGTTGCTTGGTACATAGAGATCTTCTAGTGGGCCAGTTCAGTGTTTTTCGTGGTAAATTATGTTAATTTCTTCCTTTAGAAAGGAAAAAAAAAAAACCCAAACAATACCAAACAACATGCCCCCCCAGTCTTTTCCAGGTCCCCTGTTCAGTTTCTGCTTTATGTTCCAGAATGAGGCCTCAGGTTATTTGCACTCTTATTTCATTCCCGCTGCCAGAAAGCTTAAAGGATCGGGTCACCTGGTAGGAAAAGCGGCGTCTGGTTTGAGTTCGGAGCCTTTGCCTCACGCTCACACCCAGCGTAGGGCGGCACACGTTTGAATGGGTGATGTGGACCATACCAACCCTTTTCTTTAGGAGTCAATCTGAGGTGCAGGGTGAGAGTAAGCAGTGCTTTTATGTGAAACCCTCTTAATTTGAACTGCTGGTGTTCTCTACTGGCCGAGAGTAATTATGTAGATAAAGTTGATGGTTCACTGCAAGAGTCAGAACTGACTGCTGCAGGAATAATGTGGTCTGCGTGCAAGGTGTGTGTGTGCAGCTTGTGCTTTGTCTTAGCTGGAGTCTTTGACCTGAGCCCTTACCAGAGTACAGCAGCTTCCCTCCCAGAGCCAGTGTGGGGACTTGGCTGTGTCTGAGGACAGGAGAGAAGTGGCGGTTTGCAGTACGCTCATGTGATCTGATGTGCTTTCTGATCCTGTGGTTTCGTTTTGTTGCTTGCTTGATGCTCTCTGGAGTAATGCGTTTTAAAGAGTAACATTAAACACATTTTAAAGAGTAACATAAAAACATTTTTTTTTAATAAAGAGAGGCATATGTGAGCTTTTCTTGTACGAGTGCATATACAGAATCTTAAGATTTATAGTTAATCATGGATTGGTATGCTGCAGTGAGCATAGGAAGTGCTTCAGAGTCTGGATTTTTCCTCTAGTGTGCTTTCTGGATTCTGGAAAGGCTGTCTTGAAGCAGATGTGTAACCTGCAAATTATGGGTAAACAAGGAAATACAAATAATTGGGGCAAGAGGGTAGAAGAGGAGGTAGAGCAGGAAGGGAGGGGAGGAATACAGACTGGAGGAGGAGGTGTCTGCCAGGGGGAGGGCAAGGTGGAAGGGGAGATTAGGTTTTTCTGAAGGGATGGCTGCTCAGTGCTGTTAAGCTGGAGGTGGATGTGCTCGTCCTCTTGCGATAGCACTTGGGGTGAGCAGGGACAGCTGGAGCAGAGATTTCCTGAGTCCGGGTGGGCAGTGTAATGAATTCCAGCTGAAATAAAAAAAAAAAGGGTACAAGAAGTGGCTGGGAAACCCGGCGTGGAGCATTGTTTTGTACTTCATCTATTGACTCAGAAAGGAAGGCTGCTACCTGTGCTGTGCAGCGATGCAGCTGAATGGCTGTATTTGGGTAAATTCCCAAACAAAAGGTGGTGCCTTACTGCATGGATAAGGCTGGCAAGCTAGCGAGGCACGCTGGTGATTTAGGCTTTAGGTAATTTAGGTTTTAGTTGGAGTGTACTTGACTTGGTTAGCTTGGCCTGATACCTGTTTTGATGTGTTTTCTTTTTAAAATCTACTTAAGTGACTCATCCCTTTCCACCTTTGTTTTGAGCATGAAGCCTTTCTTAATTTGGGACTGAGCCTGCCTTCTTTCTGGTGACTTTTTTTTATTCTAAAATGTGATTTTTTTTTTTTTTTCTCAGATCAGTGCCACCAGCGTGGCAAGGCAGAACTACGTGACCACCTTAGCAGTTGAGGCTATATTGGCTAATATTACTTAGATATAAACAGTTGAGCTCACCTGAATGCAGAAGATGTCTTTTGAAATGGAAATGATAGCTTTGTCCTTCTGAGTAAACATGTGTTTGCTTCAGGGCCAAATTTCAGAGCTTTTGGTAGTATTAATGGTTGATACGGCTTCACTGTGCATACTGCTGATCGTCGTATGTGAACTGAGGTCTGCTGCATAAATCAACAGATTCTCTTATTTTAATATTGAAATACGGCACCAGGTAGAGGACTGCTGATAATGCCTGATGCCTACGCAAATCCTTCATTTCTGTATATGTTAAAAGAAGATGTATAGATAGTGTTGTGAGTGCGTGACATACCAGATGCTGGCTGATGTCCTGCTCTGAGAAAGAGTCTTCGCTGCCATTTCATAGAATTCACTGCTTGTGGATCTCTCCGTGGCTTGTGGGAATGGTGGTGGTTAGTGTTCCCCCACAAGTCCTGATTTAGGAACTTTTGAGGATGTTTATTATCAGGGTAGCTGGCTCTGTCTAAATCTTTGAGCATCCCTGCAGCATCTGCAGAAAAGCTAGTGGTATAAGGTTTGTTCTGAGTCGCTAGCAATTACCTTTCTTTGCAGGCATGGCGATGTGATGTGCAGTATCAAATCATGTTGCGAGCTGTGACCAGAGTGCTCAAAAACCTGGAATTGTGTTGTATTTCTTCCAGAACACTCTGAGAAGTGAAATCCCTACGAGGAGCCCAAATGCATAGCTCAGTAGGGATCAAATAAATATTTTTATGCAGTTACCCAGAATTGAGAGCCATGGCAACATCCTTGCTAGGCTAAAGCATTGCCACCATTCTGAGGGTAACCTTGCTGCAATGGATGTCTCTTCTTGTCCTCTCCCCCCACACCCTGGCAGGGGGTAACTCGGTTTGCAAGCCTTTGCTGCTGTAAATAAAAGGACTTCCAATAATATGGAAATGGTGAAAGTGAGTGGGAGCTTTGCCACTAGGCTTGTTGGGGTCAGGATTTCACACCTGTATGGCAATGAGTGGCCAGAGGCCTTGTACTTTTTTAATTAAAGTAATATATTAACGAAGGGCAGCTGGGTCTGGCACTGGAGGTTGCTAACTAGTGTTTGGAGGAGGTATTGATGGCAAATATTGATTTAGTTCATGTGCTAAAGTCTGTGCTGGGTCAGCGTTGAAGTAGCTGGGTGCATCATGGTTTTGTAATGTCTGGAGAGTAATGCCGTTCCTTGGATGCCCTGCTGAGCTGCTCAGTTCTGTTAGCCACTTCAAAGCGGGGATAAAGGTACGTGTTAAGTAGCAACTTTAACCAAAAGTTGTAGAACTGTATTTGGGCTTTAAAAAAAAAAAGCAAAGTAGGAGGAGGAGGAATTAATCATGTTTACTTCTGTCTGTACCTGCTTATTTTTATTCCATAAACTAGTTTCAAAGCTCATACTGCTGTGTTTGCTGCTGAGCTTTCTTTACTGAAGTGTTCTCCAGAGAGAAGATGTCCTGGGAGGCACGTATGTTCCTTGGGCAGCTATCAAGACCCAAGCTTACACTTTCAACTTTCAGTGCATTTAAAGCTGGATGCGTCCATGCATTAAAAACAGTCTGGGAAAGCCTAAAGACCTTTTTTGCCCACCTCTAGGTAACTAGGCAAAAATCTCACTGTATATTAGAGTGACTGAATTTACCTAGGCCTTCTTCCCAGTGTAGAAAAGCGACCACGCCAGAGTCTTAGCTGGTGTTTAGCAATTGTGTGCAGTGGGAGGGGTCTAGCTGCAGGGAAGAGGTATTTGCATTTATGAAAATGAGCAGCTTCCTATCTTATGTGTATGATGGAGAGAACGGATCTACCAACTCATCTAGGAATGTCTTGTTTTCAGATCCCATATGTGCTGTTAGTGGTTTGGGCTCCAGTCAGAGCTCATCAATGATATGTACTGCTGTCTAGTGAGAATGAGAAACATCTAAATATGTGTATCTCTTTTTTTCTTCTAGGTTCTCATTGAGTTGATATTCTAGTAGACTTCAGCTATGCAGACGATCAAGTGTGTAGTCGTGGGTGATGGTGCTGTTGGTAAAACCTGTCTCTTAATTTCTTACACAACAAATAAATTCCCATCGGAATATGTACCAACGGTAAGTGAGAGAATGGCTCCAGTTGTTCTTTGGGCATGGTGGGGGAGGGCAGCATGAATTTCCTTCCTAACCAACCTTTGTGGCATGCACGCCTTAATACTTGTTCTTATAGCCTGCTTTCCTGTTGGAGACTGACTAATACGTCATGGAAAATTGACGATCAGCGTGTTTGGTACAGTGCTGCTACCAATCTTCGCATTACCTGGTAGCGTTGGGATGCCTTTCCTGTATCTGGTCAGTTCTGTTTGTTGATGGCCACCGGCTGGATTCTGTGACCAAGATTATTTGCAGTTGTTAGGACTGCTAAGTGGAGAGCAAGCAGCAGGAACACCTGCTCTCAGCTTGCTCTCTCAGTTCTGGCCACATCTTCATTTTTAGGGAAAGTAGTATTTTATGTTGCTAGAATAGTCAGTTGACTACAGTTAACATTTTCTGATGCTTGTTTTTGCTTTGCAACTCTGAAAGATCCAGCGGTCGTGCAGTGAAGTATGGAGTGTGGCTAGTTATTTCTCACATGCTTTACTGAAGCCATGTTTGGATCTAGACTGCCTAGTCTCATTCATTTGTACTTCCAAACACTTGCCAACTATGTGTAGTCCTTGACTATTTCTGAGTAACCTTCTTGAGTCTTACAGGCTCAGTTTTCTGAGATACTGAATCCCTTGGCTTATCTAAAGATCAAGTGGGGAGCAGTTTGCTGATTGCCTGCAAGGCACATGTGCATTTGTCTAATAGAAAAGTGCTTTTCTTAATATTGCATATGCAAGATCAGCGTACTGACACTGAGGTGGTTCAGTTTTTTAGTGAGGTTGCTGCAAGAGACTTTGACATCTGGATGCTCTTTTTATTAGTTTTCTTTATTATGGACTTGAAAAAGCCATCTTCTACACGTATAAAAATTGAAGAGTTTATCCAGATACCTCAAACAAATTTGGATCTGGAAATGCATTGCGAAGAGGTTGAATGCCTGTTGGTGAAAAGGTCAGTGATCTTTTCTGTTATTATGAAGCAACTTAAAAGGACAGATAGCTCCTCTTGAGATGCTGGTTAGCTCCTGCCTGATGGCGCTTTCAGAATAGCTACTTCTTTATAAAAATGTCCTCTTTGTGGAAAAGAAGTTGCAGTGAACTTCATTGCCTCTTTTTGAGGTATTGGCTTTGTACACTATCCAAAGATCTTCAACATTTGAGGTTTGTTAGGAACAGGAGAGGCTTCCACAGAACGAAAATGTTTGTGTTTAGTTGTAGATCTGGAACTAAAGATGAAAGGACTCCCAAACCCAAGAGTATTCAGGTTGGATGCAGTGACCATTGGTAGGCACGGAGACCCAAGTTCAGCCTCTCTCATGGAGATCCTCTCATTATGGACTGGTAGAGAAGAAGTTGCATTTTGAAACTGGTCAGTGAGTTCAGGCAGTGAGCGTTTCTATACTTAGCCTTAGTGAAGTGACCCTTAATTATGTTGAAAAATGTTATAATCTTAAAAATGCGTATTTTGAAACCTTGTGAGTTTGTCTGCTGTCCTGCAGGTGGTAGTACTGTCTATAAATCCCTGCTAACAAGCGATATGGAAAAACTACTCAAAGAAACGAAGTTACGTGCCAGTCAAGTGTGTTCAAGGTGTGCTAAGGCTTATTCATAGTGCCTTTTAAAACTGTCCTGTGTTTTCGGAAGAGTATTTACCTCTCAACCTCACGGCTTGAGGAACTCGCTGTTTTGGGGATATCACAGGCCTATCCCTAATTCTGTGTATGACCTAGAGGTGTATTTCAACCTCTGGAAACGGGTGAGTAACCTCTGATATTCTGGCTAATGCTTCTAGTAATAAACAAGCAAAGAAATCTAATAGATAGCATTGTTCCCAAAATGAGAGCAAGCTGTCTGAGAGTCGACAAGCCTTAATATCCCCAGAATGTTTGTGGCTGAATAAGGACCCTAGGGTAAAGTGGGCAGGACTCAAACTGGCTTAACAAAAATGTTTAAGCGGGAAAAGAACCTGGAGATAAAGTTCAGATTTTGAGAACGTGGTAGATACTGGTGTAGCTCAAGGCCAGCGTACTGACAAACGTCAGGAATCCAGCTGCAGAAGCTACTGCCAAGTCTCTCTTGAGAGGAAGGTGGCACCCTTCTTCCTTGAGCGTGCCCAGTGCTACAAGGCACAAAGCAGTTAGTAGAAGGTAGGAGTGCTTTAACAGATCAGTAACAGTCTGGCTCCAAACTGAGCTGCTCTGCGTGTGTAGGCACTGGACTGGCTGGTGTAAACCGCCTGTGCTTGTTGCCTTGCGTAGCTGTACTTGCGCACCACAGTCGGAGCAGTGCTCTGCGGCGGTGCGGCCAAAGCATCGATGGAGGGTGCACCAGTTCAGACTGATAGATTAGTTTCTTTCACTTGCCTCTGTGTTTCGCAGCTCTTTCTGGTTTTTTTGAGGATATTTCCCAGTGTGATATGGGTTTCGTACTGGTACTGCACGTGGTTTGTCACCTGTGTGTTTTTGATGTCATTGCTGTTCTCAAAAAGGGCGGTGAGGGGCACGTCTGTGGAGAGGCACTGGCGATGTTTGGGTGGTGGCAGATCAGGTGTGAGTCCTGTAGCAGGAAAGCTCATGCCACCAGCTGTGATGGGCTGTCTGGCACTAGCAGGAATTAAAACTTCTTGTTAGGCTAATTGTTGCTTTGTTTTTTAGCCTGTTTGGCACAATTAAGGATGAAATTGTCTGTGGATTATGCAATGAGACTGTAGTTGCCAGATTGGTCTGAAGGCGAGCCTTGTAACCCCGGCCTCCTTAGGGCTGAACCTCAGACCTTTTCAAGAGTGGCTGTACAAAAAAAAAAAGAAATTTTCAAAAAAATCCCATTTTGCAGATAGCTTAAAAAACAAACAAAAAAACCAACCAACAAACAAAAGAAACATGAGGGAGAATGCACGGTAGTCCTCCTAAAGGGCAGCTACAGGTAGTATTATTGACTTGCTGTTCACTGGGCAAAAATGAGGGGTTGTCTTTGGGGAATTAAGCTGCCGACCATCTGAAAGAGCAAATGCTCTGACCTTCAATGTGGAGCATTCCAGTTTCTTTTTCTGTACCTACCAATAGATGAGTTCTCATCCTGACTTGTCCTTTGGAGTCCTGAAGTTGTAGTCATTGCATATTGATACGCCCTGTGAAATGCCTTCCACCCTTCTCCAGCCTGAAGATCTTATTTGTAGCTGGAAACTTTCTGGGGTGTTCAGTAGGGCAAACTCAGTGCAATGTGTAAAGGATTGGGCTGCAGGTAATGGAGACGAGTGTTGACATCTCTTGCAGTACTTCAAAATCCTGACATCTCTTGCAGTACTTCAAAATCCTGACATCTCTTGCAGTACTTCAAAATCCTGACAGCTAATCCAAAATAGTGAGAGAGGTGGACTTCTTCTAGCTGATGTTCCTGGGGATGTGCAGCATGCTGTGGCCATAGCTGCTTTCTCAGATGCTGTGAGTTGTGACAAGTTGAAAAAATTAGTGTGGTGTCAGGTATTGCGTTACCCAGGACAGTCAGGTGGAAAGGAGACAGACTGAACTCTCGGAAGTTCAGCTTTGAAGTGCTGTCTCGCTGGTCTTGTCTCAGTTTTTAGTGGGATTTTCTCAAGGACCTAAGCTCTTACTAAAGCCCTGTTAATAGATGCATGTGACTGCTTATTTCTCCTTGTCCCTCCCTCCTCACTTCATGAAAAACTTTTGAGATGACTGCGAGCCTCTTTAATGTTGCAGTTTACTTCAGCTGTGGAAGCTGCTCAGACTTCAGTTTTGTGTTGAAGCAGAGCTTCCCTCTCCTTATTCGGAGCTCTCAACTGTCTCTGAGTAACCTTGCAGCACAGTATGCAGGGACAGTCTTTTTTTTTTTTTTTTCAGTGGGAAAGATTTTTTTGCCAAAGGTACTTTCTGAAATAGTGCCTATTGTGGTTCTGAAGATAAAATCGTTATTGAAATTAAGGACACTGACCTCAGACAGTACACTCTGTAATGCTGAGTATATGGGTGTTGAAGGAGAAGGCTTTGGGTAGGTCCTCATGCTCAGTTGTGTTGTAAACAAGTTACTGGGGGAAGCATTTTTGGTAGCGTTAGCTTTTGATCTGTGTAGCGGGTCTGCCCTTGAGGACAGGACTATTGTGCCAGATGCTGTACAGAGACAATATAACTTGGTCTTCTGGAACTAATTCTCCATTTAGATTGGGAGTGAATTTGACACAGACTGACTTTGACCAACTATATTGCTTCCTCCAAAGATGGAGGATAAATTCCTGTTGAAAAGATAGTCTGTCTATTGAATTCCCTCGGTGTTCAGGAGGGTGAACTTCAGAGGACTCTGGTCCTGTGAGAAGCAGCCCCATAGCTCTGTGTCCCGAAGGGCAGGGCTGAAGTTTATCAGTTCTGTCTTTGTGGGGACGTGTTTACTGTGTCAGACCAAGTGTGAAGGTTGACATTTCTGTGGCAATGTGGGAAACCTCTTTGCAATTACAGGTAAGAGCTCTGGCAGGTGTTTTGCTCAGTGGCTTTTACCCTGTTATATGCAGTGGTGTACCTAGTGTGCCTGTGCTTTAGATACCTCATGGAAACAGCTCTTGCATCCCAGTTCCAAATTGAATTGTCCTGTTAACAGCCTTAATGGTAATCGCATTGTAAGCGTAATGGCTTCTGTTATCCTGTGCAGATGACTCTTGTACAAATCGGAGGTTGTCTGGCAAGGTAAGTAGGAGGATGGTTTGAAAGATGGCTTGTTCGCATCCTCTTAAATGCGTTTCTCTTTTTGTTACCAGGTTTTTGATAACTATGCTGTAACAGTGATGATTGGAGGAGAGCCTTATACCCTAGGCCTCTTTGATACTGCAGGTGAGAAATCAAGTGTTTGTGTCATTGTAACTGCCCAAGATTTAGTTGAGGTGTTGTTGAACATGAAGACGTATGGTTGGTTCTTTTTTTTTTTTAAGAAAGGGAAAAATCTTTTTGATTCTTCTTTCCTGACCTTTGGGGAATTGCTAAATTGAGTTTGTTAAAAAACAAAACAAACAACAAACAACCAAACCAACCAAACAAAAACACACACACCCCCCAAAAAAACCCCAAACAAACCCCAAACCAAAACAAGAAAACCTTCCACTTCTTTTAGAGCTGTCTTATTTTGTGACACCAGATGACAAGTTTCAAACTTTCACCTCTAATCTGGGGGATACCTGAAGGATAAGGGGTTTCTATGTTTTTTAACAAAATTAAAGGAGAAAATTGTGTTGAATAAAATGTGTGGATTGTATGTGGTTTTTGTTTAGTAAATAGCCTATTTTTTGACCAAGTGTCAAGACAGAATGACTAACACTAGAGCATCTTAGATGCGCATGTGGCATGTCTCTGCGTTCTTAACATGGATGAAATCAGGATGTTGTGTGCAGTTTCATAAGCCCTCTCACTGTGTGCTTTTTTAAAATAAAAATAAATCTGCAGGCTTCTTTGTTTATGGTTATTAGACTGTATCTCAGTTTCTGGCTGGAGAAATATACAGTGATTAAACAGCTCCACACATTGCTTTGCACATGTGAAAATTTAGCAACAAAGGGTAGAAACTGGTTCAGCTGCTAGTTACCGAGTCCCCAACTCATAATACCAAAGTGGTATGGCAGCATCTGTTATAGTAAACTCTCCTTCAAGAGAATCTTTCCAGAGAGCTTAGTTGATAAGCTGTTACCCAAAATTGTCTTGATAGAACTTAATCTGTTTCCAGCTGTATTCTTACCGATGCATCACTAGTGTCTTACATGATTAATGAAACGATCTTACGCTTCCTATTAAGCACTAAACTCCAATTAGCTCTTCACATTCTTCTCCCAAATGCGATTTGTGTGTTACTTATTGCAGACTCCCTAGTTGACGGATAAGGAGTTAAGTAGAGAAGAGAGGCTCCTTCCTGACACACATTGTGTGGGCTGCTGCAGGGACCAGTACTTAGATGGCTCTCAACTACAGCTTGCTGGTACCTGCATGGGTAAAAGCTGTGTTAGGTCCTTCTCTGCCTGTTTTCCTGCTCAGGTCCTCTGGGTTCAAGCCTCTGGAATCTGGTAGATATGGGTATCCATGTACTGTCTATCAGCATGAGTGCAGTAACCCGTCTAGCAATTCTGAAAACTTACCAAGTGGCTTTAGTGCATGTACGTGACACTTGTGAATATAAAGGCTTTGCTTTTGGAGCTGGGCTTCTGAAGTGGGAGGCTTTTGTTCTTTTTTTTGTTCCTTAAAGGTGACTTGCTTTTTGGTAAATAGTAGCCAGCACAAGTTACAGAACTTAACAATGGATAAACCCCCTATTACTAGCTGTCAAATTTAAAAAAAAAAAAAAAAAGTATCTTTGTTTTGAACTTGTGCTATGAAGACAAACCTTTTTGGAGTAGTCTGCTAATCTCAACAAGATATTTTGGTCAGTGCTTAGCTCCGCTGTGTCCAGCCAAGCATGATAGCTGTAACAAGCTGTTTAGACCTCCATCTTCAAACTGTAGATCTGCCTCTACCGAGATGTCCCAGGTGTTGAGTCATCTCCTTCAAGATCGCAAAGGTCTTTGTCCTGTACGATAGGCTAGAGAGCATCAGTTGAAATCTGAGGCATTGTGAACAAGTGTGACTGATGTGGTTGCCAGCAAGTACAGCAGCTTCTTTAGACCCAGGTTTGTTTTCTAAAAACAGAGTGCTATTGAATTGAGCAGGAGCAAGTTTAAGAATGAGCTCAGGCAGAGTTGGGCTGGTGGGTCAGTGCTAGTGGTGCCCTGCAGGGACTGCCTGCTCTCTTACGGACCCTGCTTCTTCTGAAGCACAGCCCGCACTGGGACTTCGGTGCATTTTTAGGGGAATGCTGCTGGACGGCCTGAACACACTCACCTACAACAGCAGCATTCTCCTCTTGCTGCTTGGAAAGCACTTCACAGTGTTCGCTAGCATAAATCGGAAAGTTCCAACAAAACTTCTTTTTTTTTTTTTCCCCCTCTCCACACTGCAGGGTTTTTGCAGGGTAATGGAATTTGATGGCGTGATACTTTCAACGAATGGACTAGGTGCAGAAGTCCTCATCTATTACCAGATCCATGTTCTGCAACTTTTCACTGTAATTGAGGAAAGTGTTACGCAGTCTGAGGGTGCTCGATCTAAAAATATATTAGAGCGTACTCCTATCAGACTTCCCAGCTCTGCTGTGACTTTAAGCAGCTTGTTGTTACGTAGCAACTGAATGAATTCTGTATTTGAAAACTGCCATCTTTGAATGTTTGGGTTCAGGGCATGTGTATTTGCTTAAGAGTTAGGATTAATCACAATAATGCTGTTGTGCTGGAATATGCATTCTAACCACCTGTAAAGGGCAGTATTTCATTGTCTTGGTTTAATACCGTGTTGATTTTCTCCTCTTCTAGGTCAGGAAGACTATGATAGATTACGACCCCTCAGCTATCCACAGACAGATGTATTTCTGGTCTGTTTTTCAGTGGTGTCTCCTTCTTCATTTGAAAATGTGAAAGAAAAGGTTGGTCGAACTCTGCCTAAAAAGGGAGCTGCTGCAGTGATTTCAGAAACATGTGAGGAGTTATGTTAGGTGGTTAGTAACAAATATTGTGTCTTCTCTGTCTTTAGTGGGTACCCGAAATTACTCACCACTGTCCAAAGACTCCTTTCCTGCTTGTTGGGACCCAAATTGATCTAAGAGATGATCCCTCAACAATTGAGAAACTTGCCAAGAACAAGCAGAAGCCCATAACTCCAGAGACGGCTGAAAAACTGGCCCGGGACCTGAAGGCTGTCAAATATGTGGAATGCTCTGCGCTTACGCAGGTGAGGATTGGTCTTTGACCATTTTTGCTTGCTTGTATTCCATGCTTTTTTCAGTTATGGGGAAAACCAGCTCAATATGGATGTGAAAGGGTATAAGCTCTGTTTCTGCTGGTGACACAGAAGCTTTCTCTTTGTCCTCTTCTAAGGCACAGGGAGTTGGCAGTGGTAGGAAGAAAATCAGCCTGTGAAGATTAGACATAGTGTAGAGGGGTGATGGAAGAGGATGTGCTCGCTGTGTTTGCTTTTGTGTTGGAGGAAAATAGCTATTGAAAGCTTAGAAGGTGTGTTACGGACAATCAGTGGGTTAGGACACAGAATGCACCTCACTACTGAAGAGAGCAGGCAAAGGAAAAACCTCTCAGAAAAGTCAGGTCTGGTACTGCTAAGACTAGAAGCCTTCACACTTGTGAGAGCTTCTTTCTCTTCCTGTGCAGTTGGTGGTGAGCTATGTTTCCTGTGTCCGCCTTAAGATGGAAGTTCTGTTGAAACAAAAAATAACAGTGAAATAGTTCTTAAGACATAAACGTGGTGATGTTGTGCGAATTAACTTGTGAAGATGAGTCTAAAGCCAACTAAAATAGCTGATTTAAGGCCAGGAAACCTGATTATCCTTTCCCTTTAAGTTAGGAATACTAGGATGGGATGGATGGGAGCCATCGGCCGGCTAGCTGGCGTGTTGCCTTGACTTTGGATGCCCTGGGAACTTAATCTTGTGTGCCTCCTCTTGCAGAATTGACTACAACTCTTTAACAATTTCCTTAATGCTACTCTGTAAAGAATTTGTCCCTACCTGATGTGCATGGAACTAGGGGTGCACAGTATCAACGCCCTCACTCTTTTCAGTTTTGTTGTGCATTCATCTCTAGTATCTTGAGCACAAAGCTTTATTGCTAAACTTCATGAAGCCTGAAGTTCTGCTTGTCTTGCACCTTTTGCCCAGATTGCATGTTGACTCTTCCATTTGGGATCCCGAGACTCTTTTTGTAACAAAGCTTTGCCTGAGTGTTTGCTGAGAAGGAAGAGGCTTTTGGTGGAATTGTGTGGGACACTGGCACTGGAGGTGTTGTGGCGAGGCACACTGCAGTTCATCCTGGGAATCCCTGATCAAAAGGTGGTCTTGGCTGTGCTTCCTTGCTGCCCACATGCAAGCTGAGGGTGATTTGTGCTTGAGCTGTAATTCTCTTAGATCCGTTTGGTCCTGAAATACCATTTTAGATGGTGTCTGGCACATCCTGAATGCTGCTGCTAACTAGGCTGTAGAACCTACTAGTTGGTTAAATACATACTAGGACTTTTTGTCCTATATTGCTCACTGAGACCCTTTCCTCAAGCTTTGAACTTGCCTTGTTTAGTCTGCTCAAATTGCATGGAAGCACTTAGAATTACCAGAGTAAGAGTTGATATGATTAAAAATTTCAGTATTTATCCATTCTTTTTATTTCCAGATAGACTAAACTGTATCTGTTGCAGAGAACAGCTTTATGCACTTGGAAGCTCAGCCTGAATTTCTTCCAGAGCACTAGTGCTTGTATACCCATTGATGGTTTTAGGAATCAAGAGTAACCTGGGAGGAGGGTTCAGAAGCCTTCTCACCTGGAAGACTAGTCGGTTTGCATCTGCTCTATTCTTCTTCCTTCATTTGTTGTTGACTCCCCTCACAAAACACCTTTTTCTCAGTCTGTCAGTAATAGCTGCCAAACAGAAATGTAGATTATCTGCGAAGGGTTGTTTGAAGTTCCTGGCGGTGATCTAGCTGGCAGCTTGCTAAACACAGAAGCAGCTGGCTTTCCTAGCCAGGAGGGTTGTTTTCCTACCTGCAAGGCAATGTTGTAGTAGCTGGTTTCAGCTGAAGCTAGACTCAGCTGGGTAGTTCAATCTTTACCTTGGCTTCCATCTACACAGTTCACTTCAGCAGTCTAGGGTGTTTTTTTCCTTCTCAACTAATTTACAAATGACTTTGACACCACAGTAGCAAGTAATCATAAAATCATGGAGCCAGAGCATGGATGTGTTTTGGTTTGTTTTTTTTTTTTTTTTCCTGGGAGGAAGAATTTCCTTGTCTGTGTGGAAGAGTTGATGTTCTGAAAGAACTAGGTGAGTCGCAAGAGGCTGAGTTTCCGAGTCTCTTCTGTAAAGACAGAACACCTTCTCCCTGAGCTTGGATGACTGCAGTACTGAGGAGTCAGTTCTATCCCCCCTTTCCTCAGGCTGTGGAATCCCTTTTTGTGATGAAGGCACTTTCAATGTCTTCAACCTTTCTCTACAAAATAGTACCCAATACCACTGTAGAAAGTGGGTAACACTTTGCTATTAGGAAAGGGTGACTGAGATTACAACTAAAATGGTTGTTGCTTCTGTTACACTTAGGAGTTAAATGTCTGAGTGGACTTTCTGAAGCTCAAGGGAGCTCCCTAACACAAGGGAGAACTTTGAATTCGGTTCCTTTTTTCCCCCTGATGCTGTGTTGACAGTTTTGACACAGATTTATAAAGTGTCTTAAACTGTCTGTGAGTGGAGGGGACAAAGGGAGCCTGAGCTCAGCCTGTTCCCCAGTGCAGCACAGGAGCCATGTTACTTTAACCGGAGTATTGAGGCCAGTGGTATCAAACACAGCTTCCTTCATGTAGTTACTCTTGTGTCATCCAGGCTTTTAACCTCAGTTCCATTTTCACAACAGTTTTGTCCCTGTCCTGTTTTTTTTTTTTCCCTTACCTTATCCCAATTTTTTGCTAGGTCCTTCAAAACAAATCCCAAATTCTGTTCTCTTGAACAAATTAATTTCTCCTGTGCAATAGGAAAACAAAAGGAGTCCCACAGTAGGAGAATTAAAGAAGCATGTTTTCTTGACTCTTGCCCCACCTGGGTTCTTAATCTATCTAACAGTACATAATTGAGTTTATACTATGGCCTTATTCTCGCAGAGAAAGAAAATCTAATTAGTACTCAGACTTCACATAGGCATTATTTATTTGAAGTCTCTAGCTCTTTTGTCAGCCTGGGTTGCAACTCATTTAAAAAAAAACAAAAAGTTGCTGGGGAGGATGTATGGAATGATTATATATGGTAATTTTCTTAACTTCTGTTCTTTCAAGTATAATGTTGCATGTAACATGATGGACTTAAATGTTTCCAGATGGAATTGCCTTAGAGATCTCCCATGTATGTGCTTCAGTAAAATAAGATTAAAGACCTTCTAAAAGGGATATATCCAGTCTAACCTGTAAGGGAGAAACCAGTTACATTTGAATGATTAAAAAAAAAAAATCTTAATTTTGCAAAGGCTACAATTGTTTACAGGAAGTAATTTATGCTTTTCTGTTTATGTTTAGCTGGGATAAAGCAGTTCTTCTGAATTTATGAAGGTTGCACTGAATTTGAAGGTTAAGACTTAGGGAATAGATTTAGGCGAGTCCAGTTAGCATAAACGGAGCCAGGTTTCACTTCTGGTGTTACGTGTAACTTGGCAGAGTTGTGTGGGAGTGGTAACACACTGCAGTGTTCCTGTCGTGCTTACAGCAAATGCAACGCATGCTTCGTGCTCTGGTATAATCCCTGCAGACTCCTTGCAGCTCTGTGACTGCTTGTCTGGTGTTGGATCTCAGTTATCCCAATCCTAACACCGTTTCTGTCTTTCCGTGACTTGAGTGGTTATACTTGCTTTGGTAACTGAACTGAATAACTGAAATGCACCATTTCCACGCTGGCTCTCAATGTCAAAATAGCAGCACTGGTAAGGTATTGCATCACTTCTTAAAAGACTGATAGCCAATGTCTGAAGATGATGATGGCTTACCAGAAGGGTACTGCTTCGATCCCAGATCATGTTTTCCCAGCCATCTGGAGATCTTCAGTTATTCAGGGGCTGAATTCACAAAGCAGAGTCGTTCGGAGCCTTTGCTCTGGACCAGCTGCCGCTGGGGTAGTCGGGAGCAGTAAGTCCGTGCATCTGAGGTGCTTGCTTATCCACAGTGGGTGACTACGAAAGATTTACCTGACCTTTTGGATCCCTGTGGTGGGGCAAGCTGCTCTGCACTGTGTTTATTCCCCTGTAAAGTTCCTAAGTGTATATTCAGCAGTTAAGTGGAAACCACCATCTTTTGTGAGGCCCCTCCCACCCCCTTGTTCTTGCCAGTTGCTGCTGTGTTTATGCCTCTGCCCTTCTGGGTGTTCATTTTGTCTAATTTGGTCCATCACATGGTCTGTCTGTCTCTGACATTGACTTCTGGGTCATCTAAATGAGATTTCCTCCTGGGATCTACTTTGTTTTTTGCAAAGTAAATCTGTTTACTGCCTCTGTGAATTCAGCCTGGTCTATCCTGAATGCTCTTTGTATCTGCTTGTTTTTCTCTAATCCTCTAACCTGGCTGCTGTTTTTTCTCCTCCCCTCTGTCTTGTAGAGAGGTCTGAAGAATGTGTTTGATGAGGCTATCCTAGCTGCCCTCGAGCCTCCGGAAACTCAGCCCAAAAGGAAGTGCTGTATATTCTAAACTTTCTCCTTCCCCTCTTGCTGCTGCTTCCTCTGTCCCACTACTGTAGAAACCTGGTTAAAAAATGAATAAAACCACCTCGATTGAAAGCTGTTGTGTCTGCTTACCATCTTAGAGCAACCTCTGTATTAGCTCTTGGACTGAAAACAATACTTAAGATCTTTAGTAAAACGTTGTGACCGTGGAACATGAACTGGACTCGCTTAACTCTCTGCTGCTTGGGTTGCCAGATGTGGGTAGCTTTATAATTCAGGCTGTTGGGGAAAGGATCTGGTTACATCATTACTTAAAGAAAGATCAAAAGACTAAGACATGATGTTTGATCTTCCTGAATCCAACTGGAAGAAACGATGCGTGTTTTTTCAATTTCTACTTGTGACTCTTGTTAACTGTATTTGCATGACAAAAGTACATGAAATGGTGATCTGCAAGTTACGCTGTAATGTGAAGGGTTTTCTGGTTCTCCTTTGTGCAGTGAGATGTTTTTCTGTTGCTGTTGCTTTGGCTGTCTGTGCTGTAGTGGAGAATTTGTCAGTCCTTGGGGGAAAGGAAATATCAATGTACTTGCTACTGCTTTATGAACTGTTAAAATTCTTGCTTTCACTAACATGGTAGACCTCGTCATTTCAAGAATAGATCCTTAAAGCCTGTTACTGTAAGATGTAAAGCTGCTTCTTACTCTCATGCTTCTGATTTTTATTGTTTTAAGGAGAAAACATCGATTGTAGCTTGTCTTTAAATTTTGAAATTAAAAATTGCAGTTGTTTGTATAAATGCCTGATGAAGCTTTATTCCGATTTGCACTTCCTGGCTTCAGTTTAACACTTAACGCAATGTACAGTGCCCGCTTCGTACTCCTCCCATCTTGACTTCTCTGATACCATGCACAGCTTCTGGGCTCTACCTGGCTGCTTCTAACCGTCGGGTGTTTGGGGCCAGAAGCCTGACCAGAGCGTGTACCGGACTGATTTATCGTTGCATGCTTGCCTTGTCTCTTCTCTCCCCTGACACACGGGTGTCTGCGGCGCTGTACCCAGCGTGCTCCAGATCGAGCTCTTCCATTTGAATGCAGCACTTTCTGCTTTGTCATTAGCATGTGAAATGTGTTAGTAGCCAACTAATCATAAAAATTGCCTTAAGGAAAGACTTTGGTACGTGTGTTTTGCTTCTTGTGAAGTGTACTGGTCTGGTCTCAAAGGATTCGCGTTCCTGTCCAGAAAATCCGATCCTGTGTTAAGGAACTGCTAACCACAGCGACACAGCTTGGACAGAGCCTAGCAGAGCAGAGGAGACTCTGGGAGTTGTAGATGGCAAACCTCGAATCGTCGTTAGAGGGGTTTGTCCGCCACTTGGCTTTCTGTGGTTTTGTTTGTGTGAAAACTCAAAAATGAGACTGCCCCTTTCTCTCTTTGCCCCTTTTCAGAAAGGCCTAAAGAATGTATTTGACGAAGCGATATTGGCTGCCCTGGAGCCTCCGGAGCCGAAGAAGACTCGCAGGTGTGTGCTGCTATGAACGTCCCTCCACAGCCCCTTCTGCAAAGCTGGTGTTTGATGTCATACTAAAAGCAATGTTTAAATCAAACTAAAGATACAAATTTTAAAATTTGTTTTCGCAATAATGACAAATGCCCTGCACTCCCATCTCCCCCACACGATCCCTGTGTGAGATGAGAATGTTAGTGTTTATTCCCCAGTGCCCCCTCAATTCAGTTAAACTAGTTAATTTTGAGTAATTATGTATTATCAGAAAACACTGATCAGTACTAGTTTTTTTATTTTGTTTACCGTTTCTAATTTTTTTTGTTTAAAATCCAGGCATGCTTGTGATGACTTTTTCTGTAACAGACTAATTCTAGGCTGTTTTACTGAAGCCTTGTCCCTTACGCCAGTCTGGCAAGACTTGGTTCTGGTTTCAAGAACTTGTAGGGCTGTTCTGCAGCCAGCCAGCAGCCTGGGTGTGAGCAGACTTTAGTACTAAAGACAAATACAGGAAAGTAAAATGTCCCAAGCCGGTGCTCTTCTAAGGAGGACTGTAGAAAATGTATCTGCATCGCCTCTGAAGTTGCCTTGTATCTCTTCCCCTGGCTTTCCACTGTGCAGGTCATAAATTTCTACCCCATCCTCTAAGTTATGAAGCCTTAGGAATAGGAGAATCCTTTTCTCTGGATGCACCATCAGACTTGAAACTAGCTTGCCAGTCTCTTCCTTAATCTTGACATCATAAGCTTTTGTCATGTGATGAAGAAATAACTGCACCTTTTTAAGCATGCCCAACTGATTCAGTTGGCTTTTAACAAATCCATCTTCTGCCAATCCTTAATTATTAGAGAAATGCTTACAATGACCAGCATATACACTGCTGTTTGGACACTCTGAAAGGACCTGGTGTATGTTAAGACAAGTTTTGGAGCTGGCCCTGGTGGTGCATCTCTTACTGGATGGCTTGGCATCCTTCAGAGAGGGGTGGAAAGGCAGACCTGTGTCAGTAGGAAGGAACTGCAGGGAGGGGTGTCTAGTGTTTAGTTTGGCACCACATAGGGACCAGTTAAGGGAATCCCCTTTCTCTGCATTTTGCTCAAGTAACCTTGAACCTGTAAGATGGGCTCCAGCCCGCTGAGGATTGTGTGCAGGGTCTTTACGCAGACTGACTGCAGTGTTGTAGGGATTTTACCAAAAATATATTTTGGCTTGCAAATTCAAAGTTTTTTTTTTAAGACTTAGGGAATCTTCTCCATCTTCCAAAATTCCGATTTCTTGTAGACTCATTAGTGTTGAACCGATGCTTTTTCATGTCTAAGTTCTTTGTATATGCATTCTTTTCAGATGTATTAAACATAAAGTATCTTCACAAGCCTGCCTGAGGGTAGTTATTTCCCTTGCCTTTCTCTTGAGTGTGAAGGACTTGTAAATATGGCTTTTATCCCTTGCGAGCCCCGCTCTTCTCCTTGCAAGGTAGTTTGGGTCTTTCCTTAATGCTTAATCCTGTCAGTTCATGTCTTCCCTCATCTCTGCTGCTGGCCTCAGATCTGTCAAAGTTGCTCTGATCTTTGATGCAGAGTCTTTGCTGCCATACCCAACTCTGAAGAGAGGGCATGGTGGTTCTTAACGAAGGGAATACTCGTTGTTGTGCATGTTCCCAAATACTAAAAGTTGGCTTTTGGGGCTTACTGGGCTCTTGCACCTCCTCTGTCAAGAAGCTGGTCTTTGTGGAAGTTTTCTGTTGTTCCCTGTTCGTGGGCAGATAGCAAAAACCCTGAAGGGACAGATGACATCATACCTGTCTCCCTCCCAAAACCGCACAGGACTTATTACACCTTTTTGTTAATTCTCCAAAGAAACGGTGAAGTCTTACACTGTCAAAGCATAATTTGTATTAATTATTAAAACACATTCCAAAGAGCCTCATTAAAGGTCACTTTTGTTTTAAGAAGCTGACTTGTGGGTGCTGTAATCCAAAAGCTTAGTGTAAAATGTGTGCTTTTCACTTCTCATAGTGATTAGTGTTGCTGTTTAACTTTGCAGTTCAGTTTTTAATTGCTGTCTCCTGTGGGGAGGTCTCTGGCTCCCAGTTGAAAGTACTACTGGTACTTGTAATGCTCGGTGACAGTTGACACTTGGTGGCTGCTCCGTGTGCTTACAGCAGACTGAGATGGGCTTCTGCACCTTCTAATAACTAAACCAAATTCATATGTCTAAAGCCAGCAGCAAGACTGGTGACCAAGGGATTTGCCTGCATGAAATCAGGCAGGAAACTGCCTCTGATGTGGGGGCAGAACCCTTTAGGACTTGGGCTTTAAGTAGCAGGGTTACCCTGTCAAGCTGCTTCTGTCTTGGATGCATCCTTACTTGGGGGTTGCCTATAGCTGTCTGGTCCCTCTGCATATGTTTTCTGGCAGTGACCTGTGCCAGTCCTTTCATGCAGGTCCATTTGGCTAAGCAGTAAAGTCTGTTTGGTTAAATCGGTTCCATGAGGTTAAACTTGGCTCTGGAGGGAATCCTGGAGGCACTGGATAATGGAAAAACATCCTTTTCAAGGAGTGGTGCTTCTTCCTTCCTCTCAGTGTTGCATTCGCTTTGCAGAAGTCTGTCTGATAGCTCCGTGAATCTGCTGTGACGTAGCTGTCCCAGCCCAGAGAGGATGAGATGCTGCAGTTGGTTAAACAAGCTCAAACAACTTAGCTTGTGGGCTGTTTAACACCACTAACTCCTCTTTCCCTGGAGCCTCAGTAGTGAGGTTTCTCTCCAGCCGGGTGTGTGAGATGTGCTCTGTGTTGCCAGGTTATATGAGCATAAGAGCACCTTGGTGACTGTCTCCCTTCCTGTGTGAAGACATGCAAAATGGGCAAAAGCAGGCAAAACCACTGCTTTCTTCCCCTTCTGGGAGTGCCGTTTTCAGCTCAGGTTTGAAAGCAAAGGTCTTGGAAGCGGGTGGGAATATTTGGCACTTCCCCTGATGCTAGTGTGGCAAGCTAGTATGTGGTATGAGCTGGGATTGCCTCATGTTACTGCTTTTAAAATAGAGGACTCGACTCTCTGAAGATGCACCTGCAGCTCAGTGCTGTCTTCCTTCTCCTTGAAGTACCCGTGGGAGCTCCTAGTACATGAGGTCTGGGCTGGCTGCTTAACCAACTGCTACATGTGTTAATGATGCCTTTTGAAAGGGCCAAAAATCTCTGATGGGAAGGCATCTGAGGATCATATTAAAATTGCTCCAAGGACTGAAGGCCGCATGGAAACTGAAGAGCAGCTTCTCGTGTTAATAGCTGGGACACACAGCAATCTCTTAATGAAATCTTTTGGTTATTCTTGTAACTCTTCTATTAAACAGCCACTTATCCTGCACAAGGACTAGGTTAGTGATTTCTGGTTTTCGGGTGGCTCTCACGTGAACCTCTAGTTCCTAATACTAAACTAGTTTTGTTTAAAAGCAGGTAGCGAGCGGAGCTCTTGCTTCTGTTGGCTACTCCGAACAAGTGGCTCTGTACCTTTAGCAGCTGCTTGTTGTCTCTGAAGCAGCGATCATCTCCTTTCCCTGCCTCGGCTGCCTCTTCCCACGCCATCCTTCACATCAGCTCCATTAAGCTGTACAGGGAGATGATGACATTCACTAATTGCATGAAAATGTAACATCTTGCAGGATACTTTCCTGCTGAACTAGTGGACTCTACTGCCTGTTTTTCGTGGTCAAGCTGATGCCAAAATGACTGCAAGGGAGAAGGTAGGAGAACCAGATCTGGTGTAGAGGCTTAGTGAGGGGGTGGGAGCGTGCACACAGTCTGACCAGTTCAGCTGTATCAGGTAAACACATGTATGCCGTGGTGACAAGTAGCATGAATCAGTTTGTTTTCCCACTCTGCTGTTGTTCACAGAGTTGAAATATGGAAACCGAGGACTATCGGCTAAATAAGCAAGTACTTAATGTGGAGAAAAGTCCTGCCTCCCTTGTAAGGGACATACTTGCATCAGAAATCTGAAACAAGAGGTTGGACTCCAGGGTTGATTACTGGTGGGAAGAGTGCTCCAGGGCAGCAGTTGCTTTCCCGAGCAGCAGATAACTCTAAGCACACCCTTACGCTCAGTCCCTCCCTTGCTGATTTAGTTAGTATGTGGAAATTTCCCACTCTGTGGAAGCTGATCTAACTAACCCTACTGTTTCTGTAGCTCCTGGTGCAGGCATGGTCTCTGCAGGGCTGCTGTAACTCAGACTGGTGCTGAGATTGTGTTAAACTGGTGGCTGTTTTTTCTCTCCACGCTTCCCTGTGCTGTGCCATCAGGAACACGTTGGAGGCCTGAGCTTTTTCTTGCTCTCCCTTGCCTCTTTCCCTGTGGGGCCACGGGAAGCTGTGTTATGCCTTGGAAGAAATGGCGCTGCTGAACAGCAGCAGCGTTGGGGAGATGGCTTTTATCAGTGAGACAGGCTGAGCTCTGCAGCTTTCCCAGGAAAAGCTTTCATCTGCTCAGCCATATTCTTTACTCCTCTCCTCCCTCTCCTTCCCAGTAATGTGCTAGTTCACAGCGCTGTGCATTATACTTAACTAGGTGTGGCCCTTATTAAAACACTGGTAGGGTATCGTGTAAGGAAAGATGAGCACGTTTGATAAGACCTCTGAGAGAAGAGCTTTTTGGAGCAACTGCATCGTTACCAGCACCACTGAGTCACCCCGGCTCCTTAGCGCTTTGTTTCATGGCATTGCCCAAACTGCGGTACACCACCGGGCGAACGTTGCCCCTTGCCTGAAAGCTTTCCAAGCAGTGTGCTATCTCATCTGACCTGGGATGGTCCTCTTCACCGTTTACTCCCTCTGCTTGGGTTACGTCTGCCTGCTTTTCCTTTCTTAAGGGGCTCTCAGAAGGGAGATTTGACAAGGTGCAGCGACATTAGTGTGTTAGGTCAGATCGATGTGCAAATCTCCAAGTTGTCCGTACTCGACATGCTCTCTTTCACATCCCAGAGTGTTTTTGGAGTGTGCTAGTTGGATTTTGAACTAGGTAAAATTTAAATGGATATTGTCCTCCAGCAGCTAATGGAGTTTGGGTCTTTGGGACTCAGCTAGAGCTGGTTTGAAGGGCCCCCTGAAGAGCGCGCAGTGTTGCTCTTGGGTATGGTTTCACTTGGCAGATCTGCTCCTGCCGTCTCTGCCGCTTGCTGCTGTAGACACAGCTAAAAACAGACTGATGATTTTGGCGTGTTCCCAAGAGGCAGCAATGTCCTCTGTTACTTGGCCACCATCTAGGTCTCATTTTGCAGATGGTAGCAGCTGCCTCCTTTTAAAAACAGACTTTGAGTGGGATGTGCGAGAGCTGTTGTGTCAGCACTGCCCCTGACCCAGCCTTCCTGTTGCCTTAACTTACACAAACCACTCTCGCTCTCACCGTGCAGTTATTTTTTGTGGGGTGCTTCTGGGCTCCTGCGCTGGGGGGGTGCGCTGCTTCGCTGTCCCTGGCTGCCCGTGCTCTTCTTCCTCTGAGAAGCATTGTTGTTCCTCTTCAACCCCTGGTCTGCTGTCTTAAGGACTGCAAGTCACCGTTTGGGTGCCCGGAGACCTTCCTGCTAGTGAGTAGTAAAACAAATAGAGATTAAGCATGAAAGAGGAAAGTACTGCTTCAAAATCTGTAAAGAAGAATGCGAAAGTGCTTAAACTAAGAATTAATTAGTTCTAGCTGGTGAAAGGAGCAGGCCCCTGCTCCTGGAAATGTATTTCTGCTGGTTTTGTTACCTTAGTCCCGCTGGTGATCTGTCCCCTTCATGAGCTGAATCAGTTCCCGAAACCCAGCCTGGGAAAAAAGAAACCCTGAGCAGGGAGTCGATGGTTGGCTGGAGCTCTCCTGTGAACTCCTGCCCCGAATGACTTGTCCAGGATTGCGCAAGAAACTGGTAGCAGGGCACAGGCTTGAGTTCAGCAACAAGGTTATCTTAGCTGGAGATCCTGCTGCCCTGTCATAAACACGCTGGCAAGTCCAGGACCTCCTCCCTCTTCTTCCCTTGTAAGCTGGTATCAACTGACCAACTCCTGCTCACTGTAGCGAGGTGAGATAAAAATATCATTTCTTGTGGGCTTTGGACCAGGATAAAAAGCCTGGATAAAAAAGAAATTGGCTTTAGCTTGGACAGAGGAGCCTGGATGAGGGGCAAGGGAAAGAAACTCCTGATGCTGCAGCAGGGCTCCTGTCTGATTTTGAGGACTCTCTTGGTATAGATTCTGTATTTTTTTAGACCTAGCCTCATGCTGCTGCCCTTTGCCTGCTTCTCAGCTTTGTCGGAGGCTGAGAGTAACAAAGGCGGTCTATTTGATCATCCTTAATCTAGTGGTCCCTGGAAATTAGCAAAGTCTTTTCCTTACTCCAAGGAGCACTTGGGCCTGAATTGTCAAACTAAGCATCGCTGCTAAGGACCAAACTGACACAGACCCCCTGCGATGTGTGCTGGCAGGCCTCTGGGACTGCTTTGCGGGAGGGAAGAGGGCTTCCCTGAGCCGCTAGCATTCATCTCATCACACCTGAAGCCCATCTAAAGGGCAGAGAGTGTGTGGTGGGGTGTCTTTTTACTTACTGTGGGGCAGTAACGGGGCAAGCAGGTTTCAGTGCTCAGAAATGGAATATTTAAGGTGGCCAAGCCCGTAAATCGTTACATTTCAAGCTGCCCTCTGGTGGTTTCGGCCAGAAGGACTGAGATGAAAAATCATCCTGCGTTATTGACGTCAGCCGCTCGTAAGAGCCTCTGCAGCGAATTGGAGCGAGCGCTCTCCGCACCACACCCGGGAGCTTCCGGAGCTGAGCCACACTGGGAGCTGGAGCTGGCAGGGTGGGACATGGTGGGCGCAACTCCAGCAGCCCTCGGGGCCTCCTGGATGGCCTGCGGCGGGGCCTGGGTCATGTGTGCTGCTAATAAAGCCTGATGAGGGACTAAACGAATCGCTGTAAGGGTGACACAGCTTGGTATCTGCATGGGAGGTGACTGGATGTTTCAGGGTGAGGTGGTGGAGTACTGGAGCAGGAAAATGCAGGCTAAAGGCCCTACAGCAGCTTCTTCATGGGCTCTCTGATAAGAAATGGGCTTGACCTCTGAAGCACAGGTTTACTGTCACCTTTAATCCCTTGCCATCGGTATTTGTGCTGGGATAAACTACATAAACATAAAATTGAACTAGATATTTACTAACTTCCTCATTTTTAGACTTCATGCATGTGTGAAAATACTTCTGTTAGTTTTGAATTTCCAGCTTTTCCTTGGTTTTGAAGAAATCGGGACTCTGCTGAGGGTTGTGTAGTGTAGTATGCCTGCACATAGGGCAGTATGTGTGCATCTGCTCACTCCTCCCGTGCCTCTACTTGCTGCACCACTCAAGCTAGAGGAGCGCCCGTGTGAGAGATGGAGTTGTAAGTGTGCAAACAAAACGCTCCCCCCAGTACAAGGAGTGTACTGGCCCCATCTGTACGGTCACTGGAGACACTGGTGGGAATTGGACGAACACTGTGCAGGTTTGTGTGGTTTATTCCTGCTGGGGTGACCCCAGATATGTCTGCATGTTGTCTGATGGGCTGATATTTCCCTAGTAGCAGTTACAATGGGTGAGCTGTATAAAAATGTAGGACATCTGCAGGTACTGTGCTGACATCTCAGCAAATGCTGCTGCTGAAAAGTCCAGCTCCTCTCTTTCCTGAATAAAAGTGGTTTCTGCACAAGTCTGGGACACTGACGACCTGCCAACGCTCAATGTGTGGGAGGATAGCAGCATCTCTTATTTTGGGGTGATCATGCTCACCAAAGCGTACCTGTGATTGCATGGGGAGGGGAGAGGATTGTTCACATTCACATCGAGGGGAACGGTTACTTTATACAGCCCTGGAAAGATGGATGGGCAGTAAGCAGAGTGCTGCATACGTTTTCCTGGAATTTAGCATGGGCTCTCGAGTCTAGGGTGCTGTTCCTCACATAGATATGACCTCCCTGTGCTCCCAATGACATGGTTACAGTAGAGGGAGCTCACCCAGGAGAAGCTCACAGCTCTTGACCCTTCCTGAACGTTCCGGGAGCATCAGATAGGTGGGGATGTTCCCTTGCCAAGAGCTGTGGCAGCAGTGAAGCAGGTAAGGTATCTTGTCCCCTCCTTCATGATGCTCTGCTGGTTTGAAGGAGTTTCTTTTCCCCTTCCCATCAGGTGGGAGCCTTTGAAAAGGCCCTCCTGTTCTGCGGCTGGTCCTGGTTTGGGTCATTTGTTTCCCAAATATTCTCCCTCCCAGCTTTCACAATTTGGTACCCAAGAGGCACTTGAGATGCCAGCACAGTGCAGCACACTTCCCAGAGCTCTCAGCAGGGTGGTCTCCTACTTCTTGATGGTTTCTGAGTTGTCTTTCACCTGCCTGTCCCAATTCTGGGCTCCGTACCTTCCTTACATCCAAGGACCGGTGTAGGGTGAGAAGCAATTCCTTTTAAATGCAGCCACGGGTACAGCACGGGGCAAAACCAGAAACATCGAATGGCGGTTGGAAGCTCGCAATGATCACCTTCACGCACGAGTTGAGAACTGATGTCTTCCAAGCGAGGTAAGTGACTGCTTCGGCCCTCGAGGAGTGTTTCAGCCTTCTCGTCCGTGGCCTGCCCGCGCAGTCAGCTCCTTCCTTCGTGCCCTGTGTGGGCTGCGTGTGTGCAGCGGAGGTGCAGGGCTGTGCTGGGTGGAGAGGGGATGCTTGAATATATGTAGGAGCTAACGGCATGTGAAAGGCTTGCCCTGTAAACATGATCTGGCTTCTTCCTTTCTCCTGGGGAGTGTTTAGAAACTGCTTTTAGAAACTGCTGAGACATCGTCCTGGCAGCCAAGAGGCTGTTGCTCGTTTCCTGCGAGGAGACGCGAGGGCTGGGTCTCCGGTGCACTCCTGCGCTGACGGGGAGATCTGGCCGTGTCCGAGCAACGCAGCTGCGGAGGAAAAGCCATGCCGCCTTCTGAAAAGCAGAAGCGGGAACAGGCAGAAGGGCTGGTGGACGGGGAGGGGGGGGCTGCAATATAGTTGCGTGGTTGCTGCTCTCTGTTTTTATCCAAAATCTGGTTTTAAGAGGCGTTGGCTGGCCCACCCTGGAGCGCAACGTCCCTGCCTTCATCCCAAGTGGTGGCAATGTTGGGACGTGCAGGTGGCCGCTGAGGTTGCCACCGGCAGCCGGGGACGCTTGGCAACCCAGGAGGTGGTTATGGCAGATCCCTGGAGGCGTTCAGCCCTGCTTAGGAGTTGGAGCCTCCTGTGCCAGCAAAGGGTGAGCTAACGAGTATTGATTCAGCTATTAATTTGTCCTGGCCCTGGGTCAGATCCTGGCGGAGGATGGGGTCTCCCCAGGCACAGTGCGTCGCTGTGTAACGGGAACTGGACGCTCAGTGGCTCCTGTAGAGTAAATCGGAGATACCGTGGGCATAACTGATGTGGCATTGCACCCTTTGCTCGCTGTCAGGATTTGCCTGTGGGTAGCTCTGAAGCTTGTCCTCTATTGCATTGTCTTCATTCAAACTAACCAGAGCATGTAGCAGCAATCGCAGCATTCTAGCACTCAAAGATCTGGCTCTGAAGTAGAAGAAAAAGCCTTTTCCATGATGCTGCATTTCTCCGCTCATGTTCAGCAGCAGGAGCAGGGCTCTGGGGGTAAACCAGGCAGGTATTGCTTGCTGTAGGCACGGTTTTTACAGGACTGGGGAGCACTTGCGGTGTTTTTTGGATTTGGGGGCAAAGAAATGAGCGCACCAACCTCTTCTGAGGATGGCCAGCTGCGCGTTTATCTCAGGCAGGTAAATCTGGGCTCCTGCACTGGATCTGCCGTCGGTACCCAAGCTCCACGGACGCTGTGAGCATGCCTGACACTTGGAGACCAGCAGCCGTGAAGGCTGGTGCGGTTCTCCGCTCTGCCTGGCGTGGAGAGCATCTAATGGTGCAAACTGGCATCTGTTGGGAGCTTTGCCTGCTGCAGGGTCAGGCCAGGCCAGCCCTGTTGCTGCTTGGGGATGAGAAGTGTTGCCTTCCACGTACAGGCGGGGGTTTGGCCTTTGCTGCCCGTACCGGGCTGGCGCGGAGGCAAGGGCAAGCACGAGCTGTGTAAGTCCTTTCTACGCAGCAGAGCTGGCGTTGCTAGCACAGTGTCCTCTGATGGGATAGGCAGCTTTATTGCTGCCCCTGGAGGCAGCAGGCTTTTTTTTTTTTATATTTCCTTTGAATTAAAGAAAAGAAAAAGGGAGGAGGAAAAAAAAAAAAGAAGAAAAATAAGTCTCTTATGGCAAACCAGGGCCAACCGTCCCAAGAGATGCTTATGAACCTGGCACTCACTGATATTTAAAGCCCTGTTAAAATAAACCTTGAAATGTTTTGCGCAATGTATTTTTCTTCCCTTATTTGACAAATACTGATCACCCTGATTTGGTATGTGCTTGAATAACAAAGATGGTAATTTGTCACCTACGTGCAGTGGGGGAACGTGCGGGGACGGAGTCGGCTGCAAGAAATAATCTGGGATTTCTCACTGCTGCTCGGCACACGGGTCGTTACGGCCCGTGCAGCTAACCTCACCGTGGTGTCTGTCAGCCACGCTGCTGTCCCCTTCCTCTGCTCACGGTGGCTTTCCTTGGGATCAAATCCAGCATCTGGGACGGAGGTTTTCCATTTTCCTCGCTCGTGTTGTCTCGTTTCCTCGCGGGACGGGTCGCCAGAGCTGGGGGTGAAGCTGGAGGGGACTCGGGGCAGGGGGGTCCGAGGGAGGAGCCAGCCTGGCCTCTGCTGCGAGCGGATCCTGCGGGGATGAGCCGCAGGGGTGTTTTACCCGCGTCAGTTATGGGGTTGCAGGGGTGGACAAGGTCCCCCCTTCTCTGTGGATGCTTATCGCCTGCTCCTTGCTGGGCTAGTTGGCAAATCTTCGGTGACCTGGAAGGAGCAGTTTAGGCCCAGCCTGGTGTTTCCAAAGGGGGTGTCACTGCTCCAAGCGAGCCCTGCGCCGCAACGAGCTGTCCCTGCGAGGCTGGAGGAGAGGAGGGGGACGGGACGCTCCTGCTGATTTTCCTCTGCCTTCCCTTCTCCTACCGGCAGTTTTCTCCCATGTCTTGGTTCCCCATGTGTCTTCCCTGTATCCTCTGACCGTGTTCTTCTCTGTTGCACCTCTGACCCCTTCCAGCTGTCTCATATCCTCTGCAATTGCTTCTTTTCCATCTGTCCCTCCTTCCACAGCTTCCTTCTCTCTTCTTCCCCCTGCTCCCCTTTTGCCTGATGTCCTTTTGCGCTGCCTCTTCTTACGTCCCCCCTTCCCCAGAGAGGGGACCTGTTCATGGAGCAGCGCCGAGAGATGCCGGCAAGTAACGTCAGGAGACGCGGCCGGGCAGCACATCCATGTGCTCAAGCCTTCTTGCAGACATCTCGGCGTGCTGTAGGATCTGCCAACGCTTGTGCACCCGATTCCTGTGGGGTCGCGTATCGTTGAAGCCTTTCGGAGGGTGAAAACGTGCTGCCGAAGCTGGGCTGGCCTTGCTGCAGCCTCCCGAGCAGGCGTGGGGAGAGCTGGCTGCTCGCTCCGGGTTACAGCGAGACTTTTAAACCCCTCTCTCGGTGGGGGTGAAGTGGCACCAGCTCTTCAGAGCTTTCCCAGAGGCTGAGAGTTGGTACTGTTGTGGTTTTTTGTTGGTGTTTTGTTTTGTTTTTTTTTTTTAAAATGTGACATTCTCGTAGAGCCTTTTCCAAGAGGCGAAGCAAAAGTGATTAGTGTTGTGTTTGCTCAACCTTAACTACAGCTGAACAAACTTTGTTTTTCCTCCTTAGGAATTATTATTCGGGTGAAAATTAAAACAGTTTACTTGTTAGTGCTGTTACATAGTACCATGTGTTTTTCTTTCTTGCCTTTTTACGTCCCCTTTTCTTTACGATCCTAAAGACGCTGCAGTGGGCTATGGGGCAGCGGCCTATGTGGGTCCATACAGCCCAAATGATTCTTAATGGAGCTAGCAGCCAAGTTGGCTGGGAGCATGGTGCTGGGAGCCCCTTTCCCTGGAAACTGCTGATTTTAAAAATGAAAATATTATTCCTAAAAAAAGCATTTAGCCTCTTCTTACAGGCGAAGCAGATGTAATGCAGGCAGCATCCTTGCTTCTGTGAAGTGTGGCCACCTTAGCTGTCCTGGGGTGGATTTTCAGGCTCCTACCACGTAGGTACAGACACCTTGGTCCTGATGGAGGTTGTCTTGTCCCGAGACGTGTTATCTCCAGCGCTGGGGTCTCACCAGCACGATGCTTTGCAAGGTCCTGGTCCACTGTGAGTCCATTGCAAAGCACCAGTGGGCTGAAACGGTGACCACACAGACCTGTCTTGGCCAAATTGCAGAGATTTTGTTATCATAGAATCACAGAATNCAACCTGGCGAGGCTTTGCGCTGCGGGGCAGCACCTCTGTGCAGGCTTTCCCAAGCCCACTAGATGGCAAACACGTAAAAGCTTTGCTCCTCCGCTCCTGGCCAGAGTCAGGCCCTGTTTGCAGTGCCAAGGAGTGGGCTGGAGAGATTTTTTTTTTTCTTTTCTTTTTTTTTTTTTTTTTTTCTTTTCTTGCTGGGGGCCGTCTGCACCAGCAGCCACCGGCTGTAGGTCTAGTGCAATCATTTACATTTCCAGCTCCTTTGTATAACATCAATACTGGAGAGTGTACAAACTGCTGAGCTGTTTACAACTGCGCCGGGGCTCCGCCATCAACAGAGCGCGGCTGAATTAGCGGCGTCCAGCTGGGCTCCGACTGCTGCCGGACTGCAGAGAGCAGCCTAGGCTCTGTTGTTTTTGGCTTCTTCCAGATGAACCCGGCCCTGGTTTAGAGAGGATCAGGAGGAAGAGGAGAGAGGCGAAGGGGTTTAGTGGGGGAGTTTGTTTCCACTGTGCTGAGCAGCCCGGGTTTCCCTGCATCTCCCTGGTTCCGGAGCAAGCTCATCCGAAGCGCCTGTTTGCTCTGAAGCTGCGTCCCCGGGGGGTAGGAGAGTGGGCACAAAGCGCTGAGCCCCTCTCGGGTGCCCTGACCTGGGGTTTGTAGAAGCCTGTACCAGCTGCGACGCTGCCCAGACGCCCCATCCCTCTTTGTAGATGTCCCTTCAGTGCCGCTCTCTGTTCCCCAGCGTCTCAGTCCTGGTGAACCTGGGGTGGTTTGGTCTCTTTGGTGGAAGAAAATGCTAAGGGGGATGGGACAAACCCGTCCTAGCGAGGACGCTGCCACCAGGCTGATGCCCGACCCCAGCTTTGGCTTCTGGATCTTTTCACGTTCTTGCGTGAAGGGAAGATGCTGCTCAGGTTTGCGAGCTGGGACTTTTCTTTTGAGGTTTCAGCGAAACAGTGGGAGCATCTTCTGTCTCCTGAGAGCGAGACAGCTTGACTCTGCCGGGCTGACGTGTCTTGTGATGTGGAAGAGCTGCTACCAGCTCCAAATGTTGTCCAACCCGGGGACATGGCTGCCGCGTGCGGCAGAGCAGGAGACTTTTTTGAGATGCCCAAGTAATTCAGGAGTTTGATGGATGCAGGTACTGAGGTGCCTGAAGAGCTGCCTCTGAAAACCCCTCCAGACTTTAATCTGTATCTTGAGGGGCTGAAAAATCTTTGAAAATCTGTCCGTCGTGTCTGGCCAGAGCTCAGCCGCCGTGCCTAGAAAGCAGTATCGCTTTTGAAGATGGGACTTAGTTGCTCGAGGGGGCTTTTGGAAATGTGAGCTTTGACCCTGTGCCCTGATCAAGCCTGTCCTGCTCCTGAGCCCTGTCTGGAGACACGATGGGGGACGATTTGCCCTGGGGCCGCCTGCTCTGACTGAGACGGGTGTTCAGATGCACTCCTAACCCTGGGAGGAATGGGGAAGGGCCGCAGCGTTAGCGGGGCACGCGTGGAGTGCGTGCAGTGCTTGCGTTGCCCTTCAGTGATGAACTTGGCTGTGAATGCAGGAAAGCCTTAGTCTGGTGCTGTGGGCATCTATTTTTTGCCCTGATCCTTCCTGGGACCCCTGCGGCAGGGTCCCTGTCCCGCTGCATGGTGCAGGCTTTGCCTCTGCGGAGGAAGAGCACCTGGATTTTGATTCCTGCCTCGACCTTGCTTATTTTAAGCATCTGCCCCTTACTCTGCTCCCTTCTGGTTTCATTCTGGCTTGGCTCTAGCCTGGCTCCAGCATGGGTTAATCTGTCAAACTGTTTTTAACAAACCCACCCAGACAATAAACCATCTCGGATCTCTGCCCCCTCTCCCCTCCAGCGACCGACGGCAATTTGGGTTTGAGAACAATAGTCCTGGTCTAACAGACCTGATTTCATTCTCTGGGGAGATTGCAGGTTTGGTTGCTAAAGATAACTTGAGTTTATGTGGTAGGCTCCAGCTCTGCAAAAGGTTCAAGTTACTCTTGCGGTGTTTAAAAATTAGCACAGCGCGCTGCAAAATGAGCGTGTTGCTCACTCAACCTGTTGTTAATGTCCTGCGCGGGGACAGCCTGCAAAAAGGGAGCAGGCGACCTGGGGCTGGACATCCCTGCTGCGTGGGGCAGAGTGCTTCGGGGGGGGGTTAGCTCAGGTTTTGGCCGCTCTTCCCAAAGCACGGAGCCTCGGGGCACTGCCTCAAAGGCAGAGTGGTGGGATGGGAAGGGGGATGGAGCACCGTCCATCTCTATCCTGGGGAGCTTCCAGGTGACGGCAGTCTCTGAAATCACTGTGAGTCACCCAGAGGTGCCATCGCTGTGGCCGGAGGTGATGTTCAGCACCCTTTCCCAGCTCTCCGTCTGCAGAAGGACTTGCACGCGTGTTGTGGGGGTGCTCAGGGCAGCTATGGCACCCAGGCTTGTTGGAGGTGCAGGTGAGCTCCCGCCTTGCCTTGCCCAGCAGGAATCACAGCCCAACCCCAGAGCCCGGGACTTGCTCCAGGCTCGCTCTGCGCAGGCGTTACGAGCGAAGCCAGGTTTCCAGTCCCTTCCTTGCCTGCCCTTTGCCTTCGGGAGGGGGGGAGATCTAATCGCATGCAGATAACGAAGCCCAAGAGCTATACAGCAGCTATTTCCCATCTACGCCAGATGCGTTTTATTACTGTCTTGGGTGGAGCCAGCAAATGTCGGGCTGGAGGGAGCACAGTGCACCCTGCGGGTCCCGTCAGGGCTGGAGTTGTCGGGGAGACCCCACGAGCCGTGTGTTCATCACCAGACCCCCTTCTCTCTCCATGGCTTACCCCCAGGGCACCCCAAGAAAGCTGGGGGACACACACCAAGGCTCCTTCCCGGGTACCCAAGCAATCCTGCAGCTTTCCATGGGTGATGTCTGTATCCGCAGACCAACACTGGGACCTGGAATCTTGGAGAATGAGGATGAGTAAGGGGGGAACATGAAAACAAACCACACCAGAGGAGCTTCTGCTGGCTCTGATGACCCATGGGAATGTCTCGGGACCGGGGTGCTGGTTTAGGAAGGTCTGCGTCACTGTATTTTCATTTCTGGGAGCAGCTCAGAGAACCAGGGCTCTGGTTTGCAGCTGGGTCTGTCAGTCTTTTGACACCGTCCTGTCCAAAAAAACCCCTGAACCTGCTAGCTTAGCTTGCCAGCTCTGGCTCCTTGCCTGCTTTCCTCCTGAAGGCTGGTTGGAAGGCACAGACATGGGCAGAACGAGCACTTACATTTGTCGTGATGTCGCTGCAGTGACAAAATGGATCATTTTGGTCGCTCCGGGTGCTGTCAGAGCTTGAAGGACCAGAGACCCACACCACAGCCAACACCAGAGACTGAGACCTGGCTGCGTGTCGGCTGGATGGCATCTCCGAAGGGCTGGCTGGGAAGGTCTCCTCTGTTTTGGGGAGGTGCTGACAGCTGGAGAACCAAGACAACATGGAAGCATTGGTTTTTCCAAGCTTTCCCGAGCCTGGGCAGTGGTTGCAGCAGGTCCCTGGTTTCAGGGGACATCAGGGGGTGGCAATACACTTTGTGCATCCTATCTGCAGCTGTAGCGATGCTGGGGTAGAAGTCTGCTTGGTGGCCTGGCCGCTGGGTCAGACCCAGCTGGCCTGGAGCTTGCGGGACAGACTCTGTTCGGTCCTGGCTTTTGGAGGTTTGTTCCTCCGTGGTCCTGGCTCTTTCCTTGTCCCCAAAGACCTTGCGTGGGTAGGGTGAGATCTCATGGGTAGATGTCCTAGGAGTTCTCCTGCCTGCACGACATTCCCGAAATGAACTGGCACTGGTGTGGCATCTGTATAGCCCAGGGCATGTTTTGCATTTTATGGCTTCTTTCCTCCTCCTGCCCACCCTGTTGAGGATAAGACCCTGCGGACGTGGCAGCAGCTGAATCCCAGCCACCGGCTGCACCGGAGCAGTGGAATACACTGAGGAGACGCTGAGCAGCTGGCCAAGCCCTTACTGGGGTAAGTGCCCAAGAACAGCCTGGTCCTGCCAGGTACGGCTGGCTGGCTCTCCCTCTGAGGCCAAAACGTGCGTCCATCCACCCCATCCATCCGCCAGCCTCTGCTCTGGCCCCCTCACGTTTTTCCTCTCCTCTGGCTTTGCGGATGCACGCAGGGGCTGGAAACTGCTGGGCGCACGCAGGCATGGTGGAAAGGAGCCCAAGGGCTGGGCAGGGGTGGAAAAGGGGCTGCTTTGTGTCCTGGGGCCATCCCAGCCCGCTGGCAGCCCCCCAAGTCCTTTACCTCCTGCCACTCCCCCCCGCCCCAATCCTGGCAGCCCCCAATTCTTGGCTCCTTGGGGCGCTTGCACGAAGCATCGTTTGCTGAACACCCCTCTCCCTCCCCACCACGGGCTCCAGCACGGAGATGCCTGGCCAAGATCACAGGACAGCTTAAGGGTTTAAAAGATAGGAGGCTTAATAGCTTGACCCCGGGACCTCTCCATTGCCTGCTTGGGGCAGCGGGTGCGATTTTGCAGCGCGTGTGGGAACGTGTCCCGAGCCAGGCATTGCTCCGCTGGGGAGGATCTCCGGCAACAGGGGCTGGACAGACCTCTGCTCGCAGCAGAGAACCGAGCATCTGCGGGCCAAAGGCTCGCGCTGTGACTCTTGGAGATGTCGGTCCCTCTGTCTAGATGGGCTGTGTGAGCCTGACTTCTGCGGGGGGGATGTGGTTACCCCTCTGCTGGTTGGGGGAGTACGGGCAGGGTGGGCAACCAAGCCCCTGCCTGTCGGAGGGTGCTTGAAGGGACCCCGTGGAGGCAGGGGCTTGTCCCTGGCCACGCATGGGAGATGCGGATTTGGGGCTGATGCTTGGTGATGCGGCTCTCATCTCCTCTCCTATAGCGGGTGCTCCCAGCATGATCCCGGCCGTGTCCTGGCACGGATGATGATGGGTGGGAGAAATACGTCCCCAGCTACAGGAACAGTGAAATCGAGGAGGAGCTGCGGGGTCGCAGTCTCGTACATGCTGATCCCAGGCGAGACACGGTGCTCGGCGCTGCCATAACCCCGCCGGCTGCTCTCCCGCTCCGCTCCCGACACGTCTCCTCGTGTGCCGGCTCCGATGGGTGCTCAGCTGCTGCCCGGGGGCTGTCTCGGCGTGCTTGCGCAGGGTGGGCAGCCCTGACCTGCTCGGGGCCGCGTGGGTGGCATCCTGGGCTGGCAACGGCAGCGGAGCTGGCCCGATGTGAGCTGGTGTGCCAAGGGGGAGGATTTGCTGCCATCTTCCCTCCCGTCCTTCCTTCCCGTGGGTTTGTCTCCTGGAGAGCAGCCTGGCTCCTTTCGTTGTCACAAGACGCGTCTTGCATTCTCTCCTTGGAGAGACGGGGCTTGAGTTTAACTCGGCAAACCTGTTGCACCCAAAATCAAAACGCGCCTCAGAAAAGCCTGGCGATCCCGCTTGTGCTGCAGCGTCGTGGGGGTCAAACAGCGGCAGGAACCCTTGGGTGAGTCCCAAAAGCCTGCCAGAGGCTGTCACCAACCCCAGGAACATCCCTGGCTCCAGAGGGGTCGGGCGATCCCCGTGGTGACCCATCGTCCTGCGTCCCAGCAGTGCCCGAGCCGAGCAGCAGGGACCGGCGCTGGGGCGAGGGGGCCCAGCAGCATTTCCCCCCCCCGCCTTCCCCAAGTTGTTATTTCAGCTGCTGGAGCCTCCGTGGGGCTGACAAACACCCCGCAGGTGCTGTTTGCAAGTACCTTCTCCCCTCCGCCCCGAAATCCCCCGCTCCCCGGCTCGGGACTCCCTCGCCGCCCGCCCCCAGACCTCGCACCTCTCCCCCCACCCCGGCCCCCCGGGACAAGCCCTGCATACACGAATCCTTGTTGCCTGCCTCCGTCCTGACCCGAGCTGTTAACAGAGGCTGCTTTTCTGCCGGCTGCGGAGCCGACGGCAGCGTGCACGGCCCCGGCCACCAAGCTCCAGCTCTCCAGGGCCGCCTCTTAACCTGGAGAAGCAGCGGGTTATTTGTGTTGCTCTTGGCAGGGACACCCCGGCCCTCCGAAACAGAGGTGAATGCGCGCGGAGGTGTGGGGTGCGGGCCAGCGTGCGCTGTTTGTGTTGGACCTGCCACGCGGGGAATTAGTTCAACTCAGCTGCTAATTGCTTCTGAAGTGCGGGGCTCTGTCAAACGGACGTGGACGCGTGACGGGGACAGCGAGCACAGCCAGGGAGGAAAGCTGGCCCCGTGCTACGTCGCTCGGGGCTCTCGAGACCTTGATACCTCCCCTCTCCTGGCTGTATCAGCCCCACTTAACCCACAGGGAGCAGAGGTTTTTTGGCCGTAACCCGAATGCTCGGGAGCCCTGAGATGTGATGGTGGAGAAAGAGCAACCCCCTTCCCTGCCCCACGTCATCTCTCCTGGGCTGGAGAGGGGGAATTGGCAGGGAAGAGCCTTTCCCTGCCCCAGATCCTCACGCAGAGCCCTGCTGGCTCTCTCTGCCCTCTCTCAGCCCAGCTTTGCTCTTACGCTTGTTTGTAAATCCCCCAGTGCTCCGACTGGTGGGACCAGTGGCTGGGAAGGATGATGGGAAAGGAGGATTTTGCCCCGCAGAAGGGCTTCCCCCTTGCTCAAGCACGGGCTGATCCCCTCCATCCCTAAACCTTCGCTGTACCCGGGTCCTGTCATAGCTTTGGGGCTGGGGTGGTGGTGCACGGGGGTCCGGTTCCCCCACCTCAATGTGAGTCCTGCTGAGCAGGAGAGGAGAGACCTTGAAAGCATCACCCTGCGTGTTGTACAGGGCGTTTCTGGGACCTCCAGCCACGCCAGCACGTGAGTGCACATCGTAGGGTGCTGAGCGTTTCCCTTTGCAGGCTGGACACAGCATCATTCAGCATCACACCCCTTTGAGGAGGCCAAATTCACCACAGCATCAGCCGTCCATCTGTGGTGGGAGGGGATGTCCTTTCCCAGAGCTGGGTGGGCTCCAGGGCAGGAGGAGGACCTGCCACCTCCTCTCCTGGCTTTGGGAAGAGGCCACCAACCCTACCACCGTCTTTCATGCAGCCATGACCATGCTGTTGACCCACGGCATCCTCAGGGTGATGTGCAGGGAGAGGGCTCTGGGCCAGGTCAGGGACAGAAAGCCCCAGGCAGGCTGAGATCCCTGGGGTGGACACGGTCCCCTGGTCCTTATCCAGATGGGGAGCGGCTGCGGGAACTGGCCTTCTGAGATTTAGCATTGCCTGCTGCTTTGAGCCTCTGTGGGCTAAACCAGGGTGCCTGTCCGGTGCCCGCATCCCTGCTGGGTGCTGCCCGGCTCGCTGCGCCGCTGGCCTCCGCTCCTGCAGTCCCGCCGGTGCCCTCTCCCACCCCTCGCCGCCTCCCCTCCCTCCCCCTGCGTTCATCGAGTCATTGTCGTTTAAAAGCCCAAAAGTCCATTGTCCAAAACGGGGATTAAGCACCATCTGTACAAACTTTGAGGCCATTTTCGGTGACTGGGAGGAAAGGGATGACTCAGAGAGACGTTGCGACACAGATCGGCTGTGACCCTGGGCTGAGCGGGTGGACCTCTGCGGAGCAGCCCTGTTAACCCAGGCCTCTCCCGGCAGCCTTTTGAGGCTCATGGCAAGGGAGCCAGCAGCAGTTTTCGGAGGGCTGTGGGTTCCCTCCTGAACCGTGAGGTGTCCCAGCTATCCCTCAAGTTAGAGCTTTAGTCCGTCTGGTCCCACTGGTGGCTCCTGGGTTCTGGTTTTGAGTGGTGCTGGTGGGAAGGGGATGGTGGCTCCTGGGTTCTGGTTTTGAGTGGTGCTGGTGGCAAGGGGATGGTGGCTCCTGGGTTCTGGTTTTGAGTGGTGCTGGTGGGAAGGGGATGGTGGTTCCTGGGTTCTGGTTTTGAGTGGTGCTGGTGGGAAGGGGATGGTGGTTCCCGGGTTCTCGTTTTGAGTGGTGCTGGTGGGAAGGGGATGGTGGTTCCTAGGTTCTGGTTTTGAGTGGCGCTGATGGGAGGGGGATGTTGGCTCCATGGTGGAGCACTGAGGCCAGGAGGTCAGTCTGCATTAGTGTGGGACCCCCCAAGACCCTCGGGTTTTGGCTCTTTACCCCCAGAACGATGCCTGAAGGCTGGTGAAGGTGGCCCTGGAGGAAGGTGGCAGTAAGCACTGCATCCACTGGTGGATACCAGGAGATGCTTTCACGTGGGAGCAAGAAAGTTGTGCTCCAAGTAGCTTCTCTCCGTTACCACCTCACCTGCCCCATGTGTGACATGTTCCCATAGCCCATCTGGGCTGGGGTGACACCCAAGCTGAGGACGTGGTGGTGGTGAGGCGCATGGGAGACAGAGGACCAGGCTGCTGGCTGTGGTGGCCCAGCCTTGAGGAGCACTTGGCCAAGGTAGGATTTTCAGCAGGATTTCAGCTGTCGCAGGGTGAAGAGGGAGATGTTAATGCTGGTCTCCTTTTGGCACACCTGAGCGGCTGCTCTCGGCTCTGACCTGTGCAGGGACTCCGTGTAAGGTGGCTGACTTCCTTGCAAAACCCCCGCCTTAGAAAACTCCAACCAAAAACCTCTTTGGTCCAGTGTCCTGAAGGAAGAAGTTTGGGGAAGGACAACAGATTTTAAGGCAGTTAAGGTTGGGAAGGATCAAACTGAGAGGATCAGACATTTTACAGGATGGTGATTTAGCTGATCCCATGATTACAGGAGGTGGATCTGGGTCCTGAGGAGGGGACCAGGCACAACTAAGCCCAAGGAGCTGAACGGGGATCCCTGGGTGATGGATGTGAGAATGATGAGTGAAGTGTTCCTGATTTTTGTTTGTAGGGGAAAAAAGGATTTCTAACTTGCAACTTTTTCCCTTTGCCCCATGTTTTTGTTGTTCCCCAGCTTCACAGTGGCTTGTTTCTGGCTCGCTGATGTGCAAGAGGTGATGCTGGAGCAACTCTGAGCTCAGATCCAACAGCAAGGATGAGGCACAGCTGCACTTTGAGTGCTGGCAGTGATATGGAAGGAGCACCAGGAAAATGCTCCTCATTTCTCCAGGATCTGGAGCACAAGTCTGATGGGGAGCGGCTGCGGGAACTGGGGGTGTTCAGCCTGGAGAAGAGGAGGCTGAGGGGAGACCTCGTCGCGCTCTGCAACTGCCTGAAGGGAGGTTGGAGCGAGGGGGGGTCGGTCTCTTCTCCCAAGTAACAGCGATAGGACGAGAGGAAACGGCCTCAGGTTGTGCCAGGGGAGGTTTAGGTTGGACATGAGGAGAAATTTCTTTCCTGACAGAGGGGTCAGGCCTTGGCACAGGCTGCCCAGGGCAGTGGGGGAGTCCCCGGCCCTTGAGGTAGTTAAAAGACGTGGAGATGAGGCGCTTGGGGACATGGTTTAGGGGGCATGGGGGGGTTGGGTTGACGGTTGGACTGGATGATCTTAGAGGTCTTTTCCAACCTGAGTGATTCTATGATTCTATTCTATGATTTGGGAGCAGTTTGCTCAGCTCCTGCTCATGGTGCTGTCCATGCCCATCGCATTGGGATGGGAAACGGGTGTGAGATGTGTCAGCTCCCTGCTTTGCTGGGGACCTGCCTGTATCCAAATCTGGTACCCTGTGCAGAGCTCAGCGTCTTCAAATCCTGAGAGGTGACGGTCGGGGCAGGAAACGAGTAGCCCTCAACAAGGAGCTGTGATTAAGACAGCTTTACACCACAAGTGCGGCCTGGACAGATACAATAACCCCAGAAGTTGGTGAAATTGTTAGGCAGAGCTTAAGTAAAATAATCTGAAGACAGTGCTAAGGCAGGTGAGATTTCGCTTGGCTTAACGCACAAAACAGAGGAGAAAAGGAGAGGAAAGAATTTTCCCTGTGAAAGTCTCGGCTGGTTCAATTTCCAGTGACAGTCAAAGAGTTAAAGTGATATGTTGGGAGTTATGAGTGTTTATCTAAAAGAAAAGTGGCAGGTGAAAGGGATAAAATAACACAGTTTGTAAAGCAATGCAATATGTTTGAATTATCCAAGGATCAGAGCTGGAATTTGGAAGGTAATATTGGATAGAAGGAAATGGGAGATGGAGACAGAAATAGGATGGGGAAAAAAGAGCTTGAGGTGGCTTCCCCATTGGTTGCTACAAAGGAAAAAAAAAGGGGTTGGCATTATTAAGACCATTGTGAATTTGTTTATTAGAGGGGATTTTTATTGTACTTTCAGAATTAAGCTCAGGACCTCTGCTACATGAGGATGCAGAACAGACCCTCCCGAGCTGGGTTTGGCTGGAAAAATATGGGCAGAGTCCGTTACCGTGCCCGAGAACATCCCTGGAAATGGCCGTTGCGCTCAGATGACCTGCGAAACGCGCAGTGCCATCCCTGACCGAGTGCTGGGATCCTTCCCTTCCTCCTCCGGTGTGCTGGGCTGCGGGTGCTCAGCCCCACGGCAGAATTGGGTTCCTCCCAAATCTCCGATGGGCTGAGCGCTTTCTACAGCAGCGACGAAACAACTGCTCTCCACCTACCCAACCAAGCATCTACTTCTGCTCTTGTCTCCATAGCACTGGGGGATCTTCTTCATGGGGACATGGGCAGGTGGGTCTTGGCACCATGGGAAGATGCAGGGGATGCAGCTGGGAAACTACTGCTAGGAGAGCTCGGGCACCTCCTCTTAAAACTGTGGCAGAGCCGTGCAGGAAGATTTCAGGTAAATTTGTCCCACTGCCCTCACTCTTAACTGGCTTGTACGACCTCGGCTTCATCTGCTCTCCAGGCACCATCCTCACTAGTCCAGAACTCAGCTTCTCCTGGGCTGTCTGCCCAGTTCTGGGAGGTTTCCAGCTCATGCTGGCTGTGAAACTCAGGGCTTTGGGGAAGTTGCAGCACCTCCACCACTGCCCCTGTCCCGAGCCTCCCGCCTGGACAGACTCCCCAGCTCCAGAATCTCCATTTGCCTCCTCAGCCACATCTTTGTCCTGACCTCTGCGCCTCTAGATGGTATGTTGTCACCTCCAGCATCTTCACCTGCTAAAGCCTTTATGTTGGCAGCTCTCTCTCGGCCGTGGTATTGGGAGATCCCCTCTCATTGCATGACTGTCCTCTCTTATCAGGGCTTCTGTGCCTTTGATGCTCACCGAGAACAGGATTGTGTTCAAACCGCCGTGTGGTTTGCAGGTACAACGATAGACACCAGCCTTCTCTAACCAAGGGAAGGTAAAAGGAAAGAGCCCAAGAGCAGAGTCTAATTGATGCATTGACTTCTTGAATCTGCAGGCGGCCCAGAGCAAGGACTCCGAGGTGTACCATCATCCCAGCGTGCTTCTTTATCAGCCTGGCTTTTCCTAGCTGCAGCACGTGGAAAATGGAGATGGCAAAGTGACTTTATTGAGAAAGACACAAAGGACTGATTTATTTCGCATTTAATTCAGCTCTGAGGCCTTCCCAGATGTTCTGGGTTTCTTGGTGGAAATGAAACGGCTGCAAATTTTCCAGCTGGCCACAGAAAGCAGAGCACTTACACCAGGCCAAGTCCCAAATGAGCTATCTGCAGGGCTTCCACTGCTGCTGTTTCACTTTGGCTGTTCTGCCTTTCCCCATGTTCATCTCAAAGTTCATTTTTCTTAATAGCATCCTGGGAGTCCTGTCTGTCCCACTCTCCCCCTTGTGATCCCAGTTCCCTGGAGAGTATGCGTCTTCCTGCTGTGCCATGGGTTGTGTTTTCTTCCTTCTTTTGCCCCGTCGGTTACTTGTTCATCCTGCTTTCCATCCAGACCTGGTGTCTTTCTTCGCTTGGCTTTGATGAAACAGCAAAGATGTGGCACCATCACACCAGCTTCCATGAATGCGAGAGGCAGCCCTGGAGCTGCGAGACCTCCTCTTCCATATCCACTTGTCTTCATTACTGCAAATCTAGTGAGGTCTACTGATGGACTTGGAACAAGCCTGCCTTTTGCTCCAAAACAAAGCAAACCAGGTGGAAGGAAGCGTGGCTCATTGCTAATGAAGCAAAAGATGAAGTGCTCAAGTTCACCTGCCCCTGACTTTCCGGAGAGAGGACTTTGCTCTAGAGTAGAAAGCTGCACCATGAAGCCTCCTGAGATGCGTTTCCTACAGCCCCCCATGAGCCTGGAGAGGGTTGTTACTGTGCAAAATAAGTTAAATATCCTGCCGCAGGTAGAGACTCCAGAACATCTTCATGGTGTCCTTGGAAGCGGCTGCAAGCTGACGGTCACCCTGTGGTTGGCCTCAGATAACTCGTCTGTGCAAGGTCTGTTACCCCTGGTAATTCTGTGAGGCAACATGAATGTTGATGTTCCTTTTTTTCCAGAATTCCAGATTTTTTCACTCTTCTAACTGAGCTGCATATAAACCACAGTGCCTTGACCCCTGGCTCTGACCATGTTTTATATTTCTTGGTTTTTCTTGGACATCTTGTTTTATAGCCAAATTTCAAGTCTGAAGGTATCTATAATCCTGCCACATTGAATTTTACCCGGAACCTCCTTCCCAGACAGTAGCTCAGCAAGCAGCTTTCTGCAGTACAACAGGGTGCCTGAACTGTCTTTTTCAGAAGCAGGCTGAAAACTCCTTTTTAAATTTCTAATTCTTGGGTTCAAGAATTCGCTGATAAACTTCCACACACCACCTTTCTCCTTCAGAAAAGTTGAGGTTTTGAGGCGTTGTCAGGTGCTGAGTCTCTTGGGTTTCTTTGGTGGAAACTGTAGATAAGAGAGAAGACACAGTAGCACTTTTGGTGTCCTACATCCTTTCTTGGCCATGGCAATTTTTCTGACAGTTCCTTAACATGTGGTGGGAACAGATCATGCATCTTTTGTTTCTGGACCAGCAAGGCAATGCTTGTACATACGTGTGGTTGGAAACATCTTGCAGGCCAAAAGATGGGAACTGGAGAAGCTGATGGCTTCTTGGGTTATGGTGTGGGGAAGAAGTCACAGTTCTGCCGAGCTCCTGCTTGGTGAGCAGTGGTCCTGTTCTGGCAAAGAGCGCGTGAGACCATCTTCTGGGCACCTGGGGATGATAAGGCAGGTGAGAGAGGTGACCAGCCATCACGGTTTTGGTTGCTGGTCTATACACCAGTAGTCACTTGGGAAGGGAGTTTATCTAACTGGTGTTGCCTGCTTTGCAACCCTGCTTGACAGCGTTCTTTTGGAAAGGGCTGGAGGCAGCGGTGAGACCTTCTCATGGTCTGAGTTTGGCTACCACCCAGCTCAGGGAGGCTGGGACGTCTGAAGAAACAGGACAGTGCATTTTCCAACCCCCTTCTGACTGTAACAGCTCTCACTTGTGGGGTGCATGCGGAGGAGCTCACACGGATGTTTCTGTCCTGTCTTGCCTCTGCTTCGCGTGGCCCCAGTTACGGGAGCGAAGCCGCGATAGCGTAACAACTGTCCTGGATCAGAGCCGGAGGAACAAGTGGGCTCAACAGCCGCTCAGGGTTTTTGGGTGGTTCTTTTGTTTTTTTTTTTCACATTGCTGATTCTAATTAAGGCTTGCAATTTGTGCTTTTGGAGGTCTGGAAGGAGAGGACCCCTGATGTACGATTTAGCTGCTTTGGACCAAGCGTCTGGCGTTGAGGCACTGCCCAGGGCAGGTTGGGGATCTGCAGTGGGACAGAGGCTTCTTGCCACCATGCGCTCGAGGAAATATTCATGGTCAGATTTGGGATGGGGGGAGGAATGTCTTGCCAGGTCAGGAGGCCAGCCTAGGTCCGAGCACAAGGACAGGGCTTGTGTGTGGCCACATCTCTGGGACCCCTGAGGAGGGGCTCTGCGGCTGCAGGAACATCCCGAGCGTAACCCGCGAGAGACGAGGAGGGGAGCGCCTGGCGCAGGCGCTGCTCAAGCGCCGGAGGTGAGCGTGGTCCAGCCTAAACACCGAGATGCGGGACCTGGTCCTCAGCCCGGCTCCTGCCCCTTCCTCCCCCTCCGCCTGCACGGGGTGTTACGATCCAGTCTAAGGCAGGTTGCACAATTTATTTTCCTGTACTTAAAGCAGGATTTTGGCAGTCAGGGTCGGGAGGCCTCTCTGAGGAGCGCTGGCTGGGTGCCCTCCCGCTGTCACGGGATCACGCTGCTGTCAAAGGCTCTGCTCCGCTGGGCGTCCTTCAGCGTGGCCTTCTGCCGCGGCTTCGGGGCCGATGGAGGCAGCGCCCGGGCGGCCAAGAGACCGCTGACATCTTCAGCAAGCGGAGGTGGGAGCAGTGGTCACCCCAGCGTGGGTGCTCTTGTGCCAGACTGAGGTGAGACCCGTCGTTTCCAATTCCCAGCTCGTGGCAGCTCTAAGGAGGACTCATCCTCTTCTGCCCATGCGGAGAGACACCATCCCATCCTTAAAGCATCTTTTCCCAGTGGTCCCAGGCTCTCGTCTCCTGCTGACTCCATCTCCTGGCTTCCCAACAGGCAGCTGGTAAATTCATGCGGATAAAGGGAGAGTGGGAGATACGGGAAAATTACTGTGGTCACTGCTGCAGGATTTGCTATTACGTTTGCTGATGGTGTAAGGGAGGGAAAGGATGCGAGTGCTAATTCATGCTCTGCATGAGCGCTATTAATGTCATCCACGGTGATTTAATTGCTTTGCGAAGAGCGCGGGTGAGGCTGAGCATGCCCAGGGAGGGAGGATGAGATAGTTGGGAATGATGAAAGTGTTCATGGCCAATAAAGGGCACGAGGGTGATGTGGCAAAAACAGCTGGAGAGAAACATCAGCTCTGCCCACGCGCTTGGCCGTGCTCAGACCAGAGGGCAGAGAGTTGGCAAACGTGAAGCCCAGAGCATGGAGTAGCTGAGGTTGAAGGTACGTGACATGTGGGGTGGGTTTTCCAGGAGAAAAGGAGGAGAAAAAAAGAAGGAGCAGAAGGTGATGGTGAAGTTGGGAGTTTGGGGAATGGGAAAAAAATCATGGAGTTACCCATCCGCTGGAGCAGGGTGGGGAGGACTTGGAGGGGATGTCCTGTTTTTGCCACGATGATCTCGAATTGGCAATGGGACATCCAGGAAGGTTTATGAGCGGGAGAGGCTGGGTGGAGATGTCGGCCTGCGAGTCCTCGGAGGAGAGATGAGCTCACCAGGGAGAGGGTGTCAAGGGGGCCGAGGACAAGGACTGAATGCCGAGTCTGTGGGGCTGGGACGGGGGCGAGCGTGTGGAGGGATGGGGTGGTGGGGAGGGACTTAGCAGCATGTTCACCAAGCTGGGNCATGAGGAGAAATTTCTTTACTGAAAGAGTGGCCAGGCCTTGGCACAGGCTGCCCAGGGCAGTGGTGGAGTCCCCATCCCTGGAGGGATTTAAAAGACGTGTAGATGAGGCGCTTGGGGACATGGTTTAGTGGCCATGGGGGGGTTGGGTTGAGGGTTGGACTCGATGATCTTAGAGGTCTTTTCCAACCTTAGTGATTCTGTGATTCCCAGATGTATGGGGGATGTAGGGGACAGGATGAGCGGCACTGGAGGAGGAGGAGGACATGAACGTCTTGCTCCGTCCACGGTCACAGAGAAGCTGGCATCTCCCTGCACCTTGTTTCAGCACGAGGGTGAAGCATGTTTTGTTTCACCACCACGCTGGGAGGTGGTGTGGGGAGCGGAGACAGTCCCTTGCCTGGGGCTGAAGCTGGAGTGGGGAGGAGCAGGGATGGAGCCGGGAGGTTATGGGGTGGGAGCCACCAGGGCAAGAGAGGAGCTGTTTGAAGGAAGGGTTTTTGGGAGGCTCGGGGCTCATTTTCTCCCATCCTACCATCCTATTTCTGCAACAACGGCTAAACTTAAAAAAATTGCCCTCAACGCCTGCCACCCACAGAGACCAAAGTGAGAGAAGCCATTGGTTTTACCATGAACCCTGCGGGAAGGTGAGCTTGGAGAGCACAAAAATGGAGAGCTACAACTAAAGAAAGGAGACAAGGCAGAGCATTAGTGTGGCCGGACCCAGCAGCAGCCCGTGCTGAAGCGAGCAGCTCCGACCGTAGGGAACGGCGTGAAAAGGATGCAGCTGAGTGTCCCCGTCTTGTGGAGAGACAAGGGACAAGTGAAATGCAGTGGCTGGCGGCAGCTTGAAGCGTGCCGGGCATCTGGCACCGCATCCCCTCCAAATCCAGCACCCGGCAGCACAGGGATGGAGACGAGAGGCGGCAGGTCCCCGACTGCATCTAGGGGCAGTTCTTGCCCCCTCCCAGCTCAAAGGCACCCCGAGACCCCTGGCAGGGTGTTTTCCCACACGTAGCAGCTTGGAGCTGCTGGGGAGGGGAGGAGAGCACTGGTTTAAGCAGATGAATATCATCGTCCGCTCGACAGGAGGAAGTCACAAATGTACTGCAATCTAAGATAAGTGGCCTCTTAAGCCAGCGGTGTGTCAAGTGGTTAAGGCGGAAGATTAGCGAGCAAGCTCTCCTTCCACTGATGGGAAAGCAGGGATGCAGCCTGTGGTCCAAACACCAGCATCTCCCGAGGAGGGACGGGAGGAGGGACAAGGACAGCCGTAGTGTCCCCTTTTCGCTGTCAAGAGGCACCGCCTGGGCACCTCTCCTCCGAGCTAAGGGCTCTCGGGAGGAGACCAACAACTCTTTGTGGTGTTTGCAGCACGTGCTGGTTTTACACAGCCCAGTGGAGCCTGATTGCTAGGTGAAGAAAAGCCTGTGGCTCCTTCAGCACAAACTCATTATTTTAATAGACGAAGTAAATACGGGGAAAAAAAGCATTTTTTCCTCCCCTCTGGTGCTGAAATTTACAGTTGTGAGAAGAGCCAGAGCGCTGCGGAGCCGGGCTATCTCCGGGTGACATTTACAGGGCTCAGCTTTCATCGCAGCTTGAAAAAATCCCTTGCGGAGAGATTATCTCCACACTGATCTGGATTGTCTTGTTCAGCTTTGGCCCTCATCCTAGATGGACAACGAGCAGAAAACTTGGCCAGTGGCCTGAGGTCTGTGGCCTCTTCTGCGTGAGCTGGGAAGAGGAGGAACGGTCTCCAAGGTACTTGAGAACTTGCAGCCTTGCGGGACTAAAGAGATGGAGCTGGAGGGGGTGAAGCTTCGTTCCTTCCCTGAGGATTTAATACTGCACCCTTGGCCAACTGCGCCATCGAGAGAGGCCATCCCTGCTCTGCGGTGCTCGGGTGAGGAGATCTCGGGTTTGCATTGAAGTGGATCAACCCAGGGTGGCTCCACCTCGGGGTCTCCCCCGGGGGTCAGTCCCCCCACCACCTGGCACCCTTTGCTGAAGGTTTTTTGGAGCTGGGGCCAGGCAGGCAGGAGGGAGGCAGCCGGGGGGGATACTGGGGGGATGCCTCGATGCAAACCTCCCTCGCCCTGCGCTGCTTCGAGTCAGTTGTCAGCAGCCTTCCAGCCGGACGGTGTCTGGAGACCTTCCAGCGACCACAAGACTCTCCCCCAGCCCATCACTGCCACAGCACAGACGGGATTTAACGTATGTCTGTGCGTTCCCCCAACCTTTCCCCTCTCAAGATGAAGCAAGGAGGAAAAACAAAGACTTTGCAGGTTTGCAAAGACCCCCCCCCACCCCAGCCCAGAGGGTGATGGTCTCAGCTCTGGGCTTTTCTGGACCACGCAGGGAGCTCCCAGCTCGCGCAGGAGGGCTCAGCAATGCCACCCCATGCCACCTCCTCGCCGCACCGCGGGCAGATGTTCCTCCTGGCTCGAGGTGCCATTTTGAGGTTTTTCTCTGCTCCCTTTTTGCCTCTCAACTCACAGACAAGTGGGTGAGGGAGAGAGGAACTGGTTCGCTTTCCACCTCCCCTCGCAGTGCCCCTCTGCTTATTAGTTCTCCAAATATTTCGTCCTGCAGCCCGGCAGCGAGGACTCTAACCCGATCCCAGGCAGAAGGGAAGCCGGAGCGGGTAGGACAGCGCGTTATCCTCATGGCATCGCTCCAGGCCAGCCTGCGGGGAGCGAGACGGGGCAGCTGGGGCCCTGCTGCTGCACGAAATCCCGGTGGTCGGGACAGACACGGCAGCATCCCTCCGGCTCAGCCCTCCTCTTCTCCGCCCGAGGGTAGCGGCAGAGCATGAGCCTTTCCTGCCCCCGGCAGCATCTCTCCTCCGCCCCAACAATTGCTCCACTTAATACTTTGGCTTTTCTCAGCAGTCAGTGGGATGGGGACAGTCTGGGGACAGACTCAACCGGGTGTGGAGAAAAGGCACAGGGAGGAAGAAGAGGAGACTGGTTTGTGGGATGCTGGTGAGCGAGGTGGGGGCAATTATGGGACAGAGGAAAAGAAATCCCCTGGGATTTCCTCCCATCAGCTCCCTTAAGAGTCATTGGATTGCAAGTACCATGGCCTCACAGCCTCCAGTTGAGAGATGCTGGAGAAGTGAGGGGCTTGCAGGGGGAAGGGGAGCATGGTGGGAACATCGCGTCCTCCGAGAGCCCTGGGCAGCTGCTGAGGAGCTTCTGTAAATCAGAGTGGCCACTGGAGCTGCTCCAAAATCCATCCAACACCCAGGAAGCCATTGAGTATCCCACAAGGGGATGCAGGAATGTCCCACATCCCCCTCATATAATTTCACCCTGGTTGAGCTTAACTCCTGGGGACGGGGCCACCCCGTCACCATCTGCCCGTCCTCTGCAACGCACCTGGCTGCGCTGCATCCCCTCCCGAGGCTCAGCCAAGGCAAGCAGTGCTCTGGGATGCTCAGCGCGTGCCTCAAACAAATAAAAATAACTGTAAGAGAAGATACTGAGTGCCTAACGCTCGCCTCGGCTTAAACACCTCCCGTTTGCGATGCTCCGGAGTCAGCAGGAGCTCATCCGATGAGAGCAGGCATCACGCAGGTCCCCAGCCAGCCGCCGAGAGCAGACACGTCCCCGCTGGCATGGGAGACCAAGGGGCTCTGGCTTCAGCAATAAATAAAGCAAGCAAACAAAACAAAATTAAAAAAAAAAAAAAAAAGCCAACAATGATCAATTTTTTGAAACTTTAAATATTTTTTTTTCTTTAAAATCTGTTTTCCTCTGGGGCTGTGTCTCTGTAAAGAGCTGCGCTCTCCCCGCAGCGTCTGGGTTACTTCCTCAGTCCTGGCCGTGGGGCAAGGGAGAAGCAGGGTCAGTTAGAGAGGGGGACGGACGGGCGCTCCCCTCCGTGCATCACCGGCACGTATGGATTTCCACCACCCGATGGCAGGGTTTGCACTTGACGGAGCAGCACCAGTGGAATTTGCAGCTGCACCTTTCCACAACCTCCACTTCGTCCGTGTGAAAGCCCCGGCCGCAGCACATCAGCTCGCAGCCATCGATAGCCTTGGAGGTCTTGTTGCACTGCCGGCCGCTGGTGCCCAGCACCCCGTTCTTGAGGTCGTGGTCACAGAAGTCGGGACTGGAGTCCAGGTAGACGAGGTCCTCGTCCGTGTGCGGCTTGAACTGGGAATTTTTGGGCACCAGCACTTTGGTGGATCCGATCTCGCTCTGCTCGACCTCCGTGGCACCGTCGAATTTCTCCTTCAGGACGTTGCCCACTTTGCGGAAGGGGGGCATGGCTTTCCAGCACGTCTTGAACTCGCACGAGCCTGACACGCCGTGACACTTGCACTCCACCCGCATGTTGTTCAGGATCGCCTGGAGGAACAGACAGGAGAAACGAGACGGGACGGTCAGCTCGGGATGGACACAGCAAGAAGGGTGCGACCTACGCGGTCTGGAAGGGTTGTGCAGAAAGCGATGCCGACGCACGTGAGCTGATGGGATGAAATGAAGCCAAACGGGCTCCAGCAGTGGCTGCAGACGCCAACTGGGATGCTGCAGACCCCCGCTGGGATGCTGCAGAGCCGCACCAGCTGCCCAGGTTTCCCCCTCACCGTTACCTTCCTCCCTGCCTCGTTGTTGTGGAGGTTCATTAACGCTCTGTTGGAAGAAGCTCCTTTGCTCCTCTCGCGGACGTCGACGAAGGACTGCGAGAAGGCCACGCCGTAGGCGATGTTATCGGAGCAGCCCGACCACTGGAAGCCTAAGGCAGAGAGCACGGATCAGACAGATACAGCCGGCCCGCCTTGCTCATCCTCTCCAGCCCTGCTCTTGCTAAAATACAGCTGACCTGCCCCCTCTTCTGCCTTGCTCCCCACTAGGCTGGGCTGTCTGGGGAACTGGGAAAGCTGGGGAGCGTGGCCCAGGGTAGGGGACATGGACAAGCTGCTTTCTCTGTCCCGTGGGTGATGCTCCCAGATGCCTTTTTGAGGGAGCCATGTAGACTAACACGAGGCTTGCTTTTTTTTTTTTAATCTCCTTTCTGGGTGGCTCCAGAGAGTGAGCATTTCCACGCTCGGCCATTTTGCATCCCCGCTCGATTCTTACCCTGTGGGCTGCCGCCCTGCACCGTGCGGTCACATCCACACTTGTCCAGCTCGCCGCTGCTGCAGGCTCGGGTCACTGCGAAGGCCACCCCTGCCGAAGAGATGGCATAGACGAACGCTGCCTCCCGCGTCCCTGCAACAGCACAAACGATGGTGGGGAAATGTGGCAGCAAGTCCGAGACATGCCAGAGGGCTTTCTGGACCCAAAGGACCTTCGTGTGCTGCTGTCTCTGCTCTTCTTCCCTCCTAACGCTGGTGTTGCACATAAACCCCCTGGAAAAGCTGGTCTGAAAACTGGTTCTCGGCAAAGATGCAGAGCTATCGAGTCAAGCCCTTTGCTCCGTCTCTTCCTCCCAAGATGGGGCACCCCACGCAGAACACTCACCCTCCCCACTCCCCCGCAGGCGGTTTGCTTAGTGCCGAGCCTGGACCAGTCTCAGCAGAGACACCTCGGTGCTGGGAGATCATTTGCAGCAGTGAGAGCTCTGTCTTGCAATAGAACCTGCCCCACAAGGTTAATAAAAACATGAATGCGATGGGCGAATTATAACCTGGCAAGGAGGGAGATGCAAAGGCTGTATTGCGATGTGGGGAGAGCTCTCCAGAGCTCATGTGGAGATTGTCTTGCCTGGTGCCGGCAGGACACCTCTGCCATGAAATCTCTCCTGCATCCAAAATAGTTGGCTGCTTTCCACATCCAGGAACATCCCCTGCAGATCCTTGCCATCCTCTCACACAGGGTCCTGGAGCTCCCAGCATCTCCCAAAACTACCCTGCAAAACCCCCGCTCCGTTCCCAAAGCGCCTTGCAAAACCACGCTGGTCCCCAGGGTTGCAGCCCCTTCCCAGCTCTTGCCTCTACCTACGTGGTGCCGCACCGTTAGGAAGAGCTTGTTTGGGAAGTCGAGGGACGTCCCTGGGCATAAACACACAGGGCGGCATGGCCCGGGATCAGCTCTTGCAACACCCAAATCCCCACCGTCCTCCGAGGCCGGTTGAGGAATCAGCCTCTCCGTCTCCGAGCGAGGAGGGTTGGCGTTTGGGATTGTCCCATGCGAGGGGTAGAAGCTTGCAAGCAGACATCACCCCAGCTCGCCAGTCGGACAGAGGGCAGCTACTTTGGTGGTCGCAGCCCAGACTTTGGTGGCCCAGCTGTAATCTGGCCCGGGCGGCAGTGGCTGGGGAGGACCCAGCCAGCGCGGGGACTGAACCGCCTCCAAGTTAATCGAGGTTAATAGTAGGATCGTGTTGGTCGGTTTGTGCTGTGGCTGCCTAAAAAGAGACGACTTTTAGTTTCTGGTATTTCTGGTATTTCCAGTCCCTGAACCTTCACAAGAAGAGATCTTCACCCCTGCGTTGAGGGGAGGAAAGTCAAACAAGGAGCCCGGGGGGGGAAGCTTTGGTCTATGGGTCCTGGGATGGGAAGCATCAGAGATGCACCCGAGGGGAGGCGAGGGCCGCTTCGGTGGTCTTCCAGGGGTTGCAGAGGGGCTTTCCCTTCCTCACCCTGATGCTCTGGCTCCTTGCTTGGTTTGATCGCAGCCCTGTGCCTCCGGGACGCCTGCGTGCAGCTGGGATAGGAGGGGCTGGGGGCTGCGCTGGCCATAAATCCCCCCTGAAGGCTGGCAGCTGGGTGGTGGCGGGCGATGATGCTGTCCTCGGAGGGTCCAGCCGCCGTGTGTTTTACTCGCGTCGGGCGGCAGAGGGCTGTCCTCCCAAGGTCTCGCCCGCAGACGGCTTCGCTCGAGAGCAGCACGCCGGTCTGGCAGTTGGTCACCGTTTCGGCGCTGCCCGGAGAAGAGATCGAATAAATCCAGCATCCCGCTGCAGCTGTGGCTTTGCGGAGCGAAGCTCCTGGGCTTGGCGGGACAGAGATTAGATCGCAGGGTGACTTTAGGGCCCTGCTCGAACTTAGCGTGTCTTTTAAAAGGTCCAGGCTCTCCAGATGCCCTGGGCTGGTGCCTCCACGCGATGGGCACCCGCTGGGTGTGAAAAAGATTCGGGAGAGGAAGCACCCAGCAGCTGGGGAACTGCAGGGGTCTGGATATGCTGCCCCAACACAGAAAAGCCCTGCTGAAACGTCCAGAGAAGACCCATCAGCCCCAAGATCCAACACTGGGCTGTTCCCTACTCTCCCCAGCCGCTGGCTTAGGGGCAAGCAAGCCCACCGGACTGCTGCTGTAGCCATTCCCCCATGCAGCAGCACCCCAGGCGCGTGTCCTCCCGCCTCACCTTGCGTTACCACCTTGCCGAAGACGGGCAGGGTGTCCAGCGTGGAGCAGTTCCAGCGGCGGTTGCGGAATTGGTACTGGCACTCCTCGATGGCCAGCTGGGCTCCGCGCCGCACCGAGTCCATCACCTCCAGGTTCCTCTTGCACATCTGCACCTGGCGCTGGATCAAGCCCTTCAGCTTCTCGCAGGTCTCCTCCTCGGAGATGCTCCCCACTGAAGACAGCTTCGCCAGGTACCTGCGGCGACAGCCAGCACAACTGGTTAGGAGGCGAGGGTGGGGGGAGCGTGAACCCACGTTCAACTGGGACACCCCACACCGCAGACAGCGAGGAGACCTGGCCTCTCATCCCCGCCAGAGCTGAGACCTGGTGCCCATCTGGGGTCACCTTAAATGTGCCGCTGCGGCGGATCCACAGGATGAGTTTTTGGCTGGCAGAGAGCAAGCCCAAGCAAAACAACCATCACTCTGCAGCCCGGTCCCCCGTCTCTTGGGGAGCCCTGCTGCTGGCTCCCCTTTGCCTCTATTGCCTGCAAGGAAGATATTTTCGGCGTTGTCTGAATGTGCCCGGTCAGGTCTCCTGAGTACCGGCACATCCAAGTGCTACTAGGAAAAGCCAGAGGTCTCTGAAGTCAGCCAAAACAAGCAGGACAGGCGCTCGGCTGCCAGCTCCAGCTGCCACACTGCTCCCGCAGCGTGCTCATCACTGACAAACATCATCCTCCAAACCACTTCCCTCCTGGAGCCTGCCTTTAGCAAGGCAAGGATGGCCTCCGGGAGCTGCCAGGTTTCCCGTCGCTTGGGATTCGAGCAGGGCTTGAAGTGGGGAGGACGGAGTCGGGAGCCTGCACACGCTGGGCATCTCCTCCGCCAGCCCAGCTCGTGAACGTGGCCACGAGGTCTTTGCTGACCTGGAAAAGACCGGCCCTGCGTGGAGGTGACCACATGCTCTGCTTTCCATCACCCCATCCTCAGCAGAAGGAGTTACAGAGCTGCTCTCAACTGACAGCATTAGGAAGAAGACGAATCTCACCCTTTTGGGGCAAACACCCCCGCGAGCTCTTGGCATCTCCCCACCGAGCACGTGGGCACGATGGTCCATCCTGCACATCCCAGTAACCCAACCCACTGCGTGCTTGCCCATTTCCCAGGTCCATCCTCCTGCCCCAGCGTCTGCATCTTAGAGGGGTCTTAAGATAGTCCCAGACAGCTCATCAGGCTGTTGGATAATCCCAGATCCTCTCTCTGTGCCGGCACACACCTAACTGAGCCCCCCTCCTTCCCATGGCTGCTGGCACCCACTTGAAGTGACACTGCCACCAGTGGAACCCCATCCTGCCGTGGAGAAGGGAGATCCCTGCATTGGACAGGCAAAACTCACACTTGCACCCGCTGACCACACCGAGCTTTAACGTCCTCAGGAATCGCCAGCGTCAGCTCACGCTGCTACCTCGTCTGCACAGAGATGCGAGTACCGAGCGAAGGCTTTTTGGAAACCTCATTCCTTGACTCTGCATTTCCCAGCCCTACAGAGCTTGTGGGTTTTTTTGTTTGCTTGTTTTTTTTCCTCCTCCTCCCAAGTTGCGACATCCTGCTAAGGATTTTTCCTTTGAAGCCCTGCTCGCCTCCGAGAAGTGACTGTGCAAAAGTGGCTCCTGCTCCCTGCCTGTTCCCATGTGTCCCAGGAGCCAGATCTGCTGACTTCAGCCACAAAATCAAGTTGTCACAGCCTCTTCCTCCCATTAGCCCTGCCAGTTTGCCCCAGGAGGAGAGAACAGGATTTTCTCTTCTGTGCATCAGCAGAATTATTCACCAGCTCGGTTTCACGCTTACAACTTGGGGGCCGTGGGAGATGGTGAGAAAGCCGGCTTGGCTTGCAGCGTCCGTGGGGAGTCTGCATGGCTAGCCGTCAAAAGCATTCAGCTTTCCTTCTGCGTGGAGATCACTTGATGCAATGCCTCTCGGACAGCGGGAAGTGGCAGGCTGCCGTGCTTTCAGAGCCAAGTTCTTTTCTAGCCTTTATACCAGCTAAGCATCTTTGCCCAAGGCTTTCTGCTCCTGCGAAGGCACAGCCCTCTTTGCAGAGGACCGGCTGCGTGGCTCCCTGGGGCACACGGCTGGCTTGGAAACCCCCACCGTGGCCAAACCCAGGGCTGTCACCTTTCTGCTGGTCCCCACACCATGCAATGAGTGTCCCCATTCCCCTGCTGCGGTCCCGGACACGGGGTGTGACAATTGCTGTTCCTGCATCTCGCTGCACTCGGCTGACCCAGGGTGAAGGCAGCAAACCACCCTCGGGAGCTTTGAGGATGTTTGATGCCGAGCAAGCCCGGAGTGACTGTGACAGCTCTGTCCCCTCCCAGGTCCAGCCATCATTTCAGTTTGGGCACGGGGAAGCTGACATACAGCAGAGTGGTGAGATTCATCCCAAGACACCACGGGTCGGTTGATCAGCTTTGAGCTTGGAAGCCAAGAAAATCAAATTCTGCCTCCAGTACTAACCCCTTGTGCTGATTTGGCTTTTTCCCCCCTCCTGCAACTCAAGCAGCATTTATCATACCAGGGAACCAGCTCCGGCAACGCAGCACGGCCAGTCCTGTCGATGAACCGGTGCCCAGTCGGACTGCACCTTGGCAGGAGAGAGCCGTGCCGCAGGTGTAGCAGCCGCATTAATATCAGCTCTGCTCAGGATGGGGGCATCATCTCCTTTTCTAATATATTTCCCAGCTCGGTGGGTTTCTCCAGGCAATGGGGAGCTATAAATTCAAAGCCCACATGAAGAAAAGCGTGACAAGAGTCTTTCAAGCCTTTCCAAGTAGATGCGCCTGATAAGATGCCTCCCCAACAAGCATTTAATGCTGTTTGGGATCATAAAACGAAGGCCAAGGATGCTTCAAAGATAGGTACAGCTCTCCAAGAACAGGTCCGGTAATTTGTTTTGCAAGGCAGGCAAATAAGATGAAGCTATCCAGAACGGTGCTCTGGCCTCTCTCCCCCATGACAGATCCTCTGTGTGCCATCATCCCTCCTCAGCCCATGCGTGTCTGCCTCTCCTCGGGGATGGAGGCAACCCAGCCTAAAATGCCATGGCCCCATCAAAGTCCCAGCTTGCTACCAGTCTCCTACATCCCATGAGTACCACCACTGCTTTCCAAACGAGGTGGTTTTTTTTGGTGGGGGGAGGCTCTCATCCTGGTCCCTGGTCCAGGAAGGATCCAGAGGCTGAGTCAAGGATGTAAGGAAGGACCTTTGCTGAAGGACCTCAGCTTTGATTCACATGGCATCTCTCTACACCACGATTAGGGGCACCGGGCAGAAACATCTCGCCTCTTTTCCCTTCTCTGGGGCAGCTGAAGGGCGAGATAAGAGCTGGGAAACGTGCTCTGCCCTCACCAGCACTCAAAGATGCTTCCACCCCACGGCTCACGGAGTGTTCCTCAGGGCTGTGGAGCCCAAGCAAGGCACCAAAGCCATCTGCAACATCCTACGGTCACCACGGAAACCCGGCTCTAGCACTGCGCCTGGTCCTTAACGAGGACCTCGCTCCAAACTTCGTTTTCCTGGACTGAGGTGTTAAAAACCACAGACAAAAGCCTTTCTCCCTCTACCCACACAGAGAGCAAGATGGGTACAACAGGAGCAAACCCAACAGTTCCTGCCCTCTGCAAGGTCTCGGTGCAGATCTCCATCCTGATAGCACACCTGGATTGCTGTGCAGAGCTCTAGATTATGACTTCAGTCTCACATGCAGCCTCAAAGCAGCCCTGCTGGTGGAAAAAAAACCCAAATAATGGCATATTTTCTTCCTTTTCCAAGATTGGGCAAAGAATGTTTCAAGGGGTGAGCTGCTGTCCAAGCCATTTGTTCAAGTTTTGTCTTCTTACTTCATCAAGAGATTTATGTTTCTTTTCTTCTGCTTTTAAATCCAGACGAGTCACTTGCAGAACAAGCTCCCTTTTAATAAAAGTCACTGATTTAACACAGACCTGACAGAAAGCCCTTCCTTTTTTTTTCCATCCACAGCATATAGATCAAGATTGAAGCCCCGTAATTTAAGCAGCTGCAGTTGATCCACCCTGCAAGATGGCAAATAAGGAAACCTCAAATCCAGTGAGCTTTGAAAAGCGGGGCGGGGGGAAAAAAGGCCCTATTTAAATAAAAATGATGATAATAATTTCAGGAGGAAGAATAATTGGTGGAACGACAAGAAGACATTGGAAGGGCCACAGCGGTTGGCAGATAGAGCCAGAAGGGGAGGGGATTCCCTGCCGTGGGAAGGTGTGGAAATTTGGGTCATTGACAAATTCTAAATAGAGGTGGGTCAGGGAAGATGTAGCAGATGTCTTGGAGAAAGCAGAAATCTCTGGTGTTCCTTTTATTTAAACAAATGAGTTTCAAGTGTGAAAACTCTTCATATTTTCTCATTTTGGGAATACTTTCCTGAAGATGGTAACAGTCGGACCCCGGCCAGTGGTATCACTGATACATCACTCAGAGATGCTGAGAAGTCAGATAGCTCAGAAGCTTCACCCTCTTCAGCAAACCCCCAACCTGCCTGGGATACCTGCCTGGCCAAGGCCACAAAGGGCTTGTTCAAGTCTTGAATTGCGGAGATGCTCCAGCTCTGCTCCTCTCCGAGAGGCAGCCTCTGCAAACATCCTCCCTGCTCACGGAGCAACAAAGTCAGCCTGGATCAGCAGCGCATCCCTGTGCCTCTCGTGGCTGGACGTATGGTCAGCCAGTGACTCGGGAGTGTATTTAGGGTTGAGACTGCCTTGTGCAGGAAGATTTCCTCTGAGGAAGAAGAAAAGGCTTGTTTAGGATGCAAAAAACAGAAGTGCATGGAGATAGACAGATGCAGAGGGAGGTACTGACCAGGCACCTGCAGCTATGGAGAAGGGGATCATCTTTTCCATGTTGTTTTCCCCTTCCCAGCAGAAAGAAGGCATGGGGAGATGTCCCAGGGTTGGCAGGTCAAAGGATGCTCTAGGTGGGCCAGAGAGCCCACGTGCTTTCTCTTGGTGTCCCACGCTGGGCTTAGTACCGCTTCCCCTGTGCCAACATGGCCAGGCTTGTAGGTACCACCCACATCCTTGGCAAGGTTCAGCAGGTCTGCCAACTTGGGCATGCCCCTGGCAGGATCTGCTGGAGACCTGCAACCTGCAAAGTTGCCCGTATCCAGCTGATGGTTCTGCAGCAGGACACGTCCCTCCCAGAGACGAGGCATCCCCCTCCTGGGATTAGATATCCTGCCTTTCCATCCCTTCTAAGTGTAAACCATTTACAAAGTTATCATCTGAGAGCCTGGCTGGTTTCTTCCCTGGAAGAAAAGCAGCTCTCTGGCTTGGTCCTTCCTGTCACAGTTACTGCATGTTTTGCCCCTGGACTGGGCACTGGGGAGGCCGCACCTCGAATCCTGGGTTCAGTTTTGGGCCCCTCACGACAAGAAGGACATGGAGGGGCTGGAGCGTGTCCAGAGAAGGGCAACGGAGCTGGGGAAGGGCCTGGAGCACAAGTCTGATGAGGAGCGGCTGAGGGAACTGGGGGTGTTCAGCCTGGAGAAGAGGAGGCTGAGGGGAGACCTCATCGCGCTCTGCAACTGCCTGAAGGGAGGTTGGAGCGAGGGGGGGTCGGTCTCTTCTGCCAAGTAACAGCGATAGGACGAGAGGAAACGGCCTCAAGTTGTGCCAGGGGAGGTTTAGGTTGGACATTAGGAAAAAATTCTTTATGAAAGAGTGGTCAGGCCTTGGCACAGGCTGCCCAGGGCAGTGGTGGAGTCCCCATCCCTGGAGGGATTTAAAAGACGTGTAGATGAGGCGCTTGGGGACATGGTTTAGTGGGCATGGGGGGGTTGGGTTGACAGTTGGACTTGATGATCTTAGAGGTCTTTTCCAACCTTAGTGATTCTACGATTCTATGATTCTATGATCTCTTGGCTGAAACTGTGCTTTTCACACGCTACTCTCCACCTCCAATTAACAGCTGCTAAAACAGTCTCCCAGGGGGAGGCATTGCCACGCTCACCATTACCTGCCTACAGACCTGAGTCTGCAGCTCCACCGCCTGAGCTCGAAGGTGAACCTACAGTCATCCCACCCACCTCGGACCCTGCACCTAACACCGTGTGCACCCAGCAAACACCCACCTACCCATGCACCAACCGTTGGTGGTGGCCTGCCTCCCCCGTCCCAAATCTCTGGGGACAGCGAGATGGCCCAGCTGCTGGTCCCAAGCCTGCTTCTTGGCTTTCTGAGCATCCTGGGGCAACAGCTCCACGTTGGGATGGGGAAGACCAGGATGGAAGCTGGGAAGACCAGGATGGAAGCTGGGAAGGCCCTGCGAGCAGTATCCACTTTGGAAATCTGCTTTGGATGTGTAGGAAATATCCTTTACTGCATCTTCCTTTCTACGTCAATAGCAGCTACTCCTGGGCTCGAGCAATGCCTTGTTGCAAGAGGAGGCAAGTGCAGGCCACCGGGCTGAGCTCTGTGGGAATTCCCCTCGTGCAGCGCTTCAGGCTAGACCTGGTTGGAGAAAATCTGATGAGTTTTTAGTTTCGATCAGAATTTGCAAATAAGTGGCGAGAGGGGCCTTCTGCAGGATTCGTTTGATCTCGCCCAACTTGCAACAGACCCCAGGCTGCTCTCCATCGGCCAAGATACTCAATTAATTTTTTCCCCGAGTAATTTCATGAAAGCACAATACTGGCTCCGGTTCTGCTGAGCCAGCCAGATCCTGCACGCCACCTTCCCAGCTGCAAACCGCAACAGCCCATGGCAGCAGCTCCTGGAGAGCCTGGAGGATGCTGGTGGGGGTCACCCACAGACACCCAGGGGCTGGAGCCAAACAAAGGTTACCTGCACTTTGTATCCAGAGCAGAGCCTGTCATTCCAGCAGCCTTGGATGACTGAGATTTTTTTTTTTGTGTGTGAATTCGCAAGGCTTTCAAGCTTTAAATAAAAAAAAAATCACCAAGTATTGTAAGAGCCAGCATCGTTGCACTCATAAGGAAATACGGAAGAACCTCCTGGAAACTGTTAACCTCCAGGATTGCTCAGCAATTTCATCATTTTAAGAAATCCCAAATAAACGGCTGTAATGCATTTCTCTCCATCCGCAAGGATGAATTAATTGAAAGGACAGTAGCTCTCAGCAGAGTAACATAAACACTTTTTTGCTTCAATGCAAAAGTCCAGTTCTGACTCATGGAGTCATAGCAAACCATTGCAAAAAAATCTGCTTCTTGCTGTTGCTCGTATTTGGAGCTGATCCAATTCTGCACAACCAGGGGTGCAGGGTGGTTTTATGTCGCTCGTGTCCATCCTCCCTAGAATAAGGCTGTGCTACTAAAGATTGGGGACTACTTTTATTCGAGGCTTCCTTAGGAAAAACCAAAAATGCCCATCACAGCTGAGAAGCCAGAGAGCACGGATCCCTCCTACACCCTGGCAAACGCAGCCCTGAAGTCTTGCTGCCAGGCAGGACCGGAGCTCAGAGACAAGCCAAGCTGGTTGGAAGTCCAGCGCCAAGATTATCAGAGGTCTCCTGCCTCTGCAGGATGCAACCCTTAAAGCCAGTCTGTTTTCATGGCTGAGCTAAAATTAGCTGGTTTTGTCAAAAGTGGCAAGACTTCTAAATAAATGAATAAATAAAAATTAAAAAATATTTCCAATGGAGGCTGCCGGTTTAGCTCTCCATCCCCACACCCTCGGGGAACAGGTCACTGGTTGCGTGCACCAACCTCACGGACCCGGCAGGATCCCCAGAGCAACGCAAAGATGCTCTGGGCACCCGAAAAGTGGAGAGTGACTCACCCACCCCTGCAGTGGCCCTCAACACAAGGAAATTCTCCATCAAACCCAGTCGGTGCAATCCGCCATCTCGTCCATCAGAGCAGACGTGACCGGGGAACCTTCTTGACGTCCTCGCACCAAAAACCAAGAGCGCGGGGAGGGAGCGGGGCTGGGCAGGAGCAGCTCTGCCCTGCAGCTACCCGCACCTGCCGAATCAGCGCCGCGGCGGCACGGCATCCTCCGGGAAAACGCTGGACCGGTTCCTTGTCAGGTGGAAAATGGGAGGGTCGCAACGACAATGCAAAGAATCTCGTACAAAATTCAACCCAAGCCAGGCTCAAGGCGAAGCAAGCTGTCCCCGCTACCAAAGCTGGGGACACTCACTTTTCAAAAAATCAAGTCTGGTTTAAAACCAGAGAGATGCCAGTGTAGGACCCAGGCACGCTGCTTCCCAAATCCTCTACGTTGCACAATGACCCAAACCGGCACAAAATGCACAAAACGAGTGTTCAGGCTCCTCTTGCAACATCCCCACTGCCAAGCTGGCAGGGATGAGCACGGAGAATCGGGCCCCACGTTTGCAATGCACCTCGTGATGTTCAGATGAAAGGGGGCCAGAGAAACCCAAACTCCTTTTATCCCTCCCTCTCCAGCCCTCAAAAGTGGTTAATATTAGAGAGCAGCTGCTTAGCCAGGCTTGTTTAGACACTTGCAAGGTCTTCAAGCTTTCCCAGAGTGCTCAGATTCAATTTTTTTAAAGGGTTTAAAAGCCCATCTGTGCTTCTGGCCCTTTAAGCCAAGTCTCAAGCCTGGATGGAAGTTTTAAACCCCTGTAAATAGGGGGTAGACAGAGCTGCTGGTGGCACACCCTGCTCTGCAGCGGCATAACCGCATCTCAGGCTATTCAGCGTCCATATGGAGAGCCTCCTCCAAAGCCGGTTTTAGCTGCAAGAAAATGGAGACAGGCTGTAATGATTCCCAGATAGCTTGATAACGAGGGGCCTCACCCACAAAGGACCCCTGCCCTGTTGTATCCGATGCTTTCCAGGGACGGGAATTGACTCTCGTCGTTCGAACCACCCAAACAGCTACAGATCACGGCAGCCCCCGTGCCATGTGCTGTCAGGGGATGCTTACATCCACACCCCACTTCGCACGTTTTCTAGTTCACTTCTTCAGGTGGCCTTCCCTCCCTCCAGAATAGATGAATAAATGAATAAATAAATAACTAATGAGTGCTTGCCCCTTACCTCCCACGGCAACCAGAGCCCTGCGCTCCCACGCCAGCTTGAGAGAGGTGCTCATTTGGCTGAAACCCTCCACAAAACACCCCCAGCGTCGGGATGGTTTTGGACCCCTGAGAGGATGTGCTTCCAGATTCAACCACATCACTGCACGTGCAGGTTCAAGAGCTGAATCGAGTCTGTGAAACGCGAGTTGCTTTGGAGAGTAACTCGGCTATTTGCCCTGTATAAAGCACGTCCCTGGACTCCTCCAGAGAGAAAGCAGAAGCCAGAGGGACCTTCCCGTGCACAAGCAGCTAGATCTAAAAGGCACTAACTACAGCCCTTTATTTCATTTTACAATTCCGTGCCTGAAGAGGCAGGAGGAAAAGACTTAGAACTCTCTGAGCCTCCGAAGGCAGGAGGAAAAGCAAGCCTGAGGCTTTCACGAGAAGGGGGAACGGAGCATCTCTGCAGATTTGGAGAACAGAGGTTTTCTGGATAGGCAGCAAGCCAAGCAGCGACTCCCAAAACTCAAGACACTGAGAAAACACACCTGAGGTTTGCTTCCTAACCAGAGAGAAAGTAGCTTGGTCTGTTTAATGAAAAGATTTGGCAAAGTCCCTTCCAGCTCAATGCTCACTGTAGCGGAGCGATCCCTCCGAGAGACACCTACACCGTCTCCCTTTTCTAAGGGATGGGGTGGCTCAGAGGACACCATTTGCATGGCCAGAACGAGCCCTTCCCCACAAAGCCAGGCTTACAGAAAACCTTCAGCTCAAGTGTTGCAAGCGGCGTCGCTCCGAAGTGCTGGGGGAATGCGAGTCCGGACAGGTCGAAAGAAGCTTTAGAGGGGAGAGAGAGAAGAAGGAGGAAAAAAAAAAAAAAAAGAAAAAAAAAAGTCACAACTGAGCTTAATCACTAATCCAGCAGGTTTCTGGAAAAGCAAACTTCACCGCGCGCTGCCACCCAGCGCACACACCTATGTGCAGAAATATGCGCCCGGCGAGGCTGGATCCGGCCCCGGTGTGCGGGGCGCGGGCTGGCAGCGCCCGGCCGGCTCTGTGATAAAACAGAGCACGCCGGAGCCCACACGCGTGAGGCTTCGCGAAGACCTACGAGCCACGCTCATTCCTCGAATATCTGATAACTCCTGGGATCCTTCTAACTCTGTTTATTGCCTCCGGCAGGCTTTGTTTCTGATGTGAGAAGATAAACAATGGGAATTGTCTTAATCCTAAAGGCAAAGAATAAAAAGCACCGAGCGGGGGACGATCCTTTTATCACGATACATTTGTGGCATCAAAAAAAAGCTGATCCCCCCCCCCCTTCCTTTCAAACGCACTGAAACGTATCTGCTTTTCCTCCCCTGTTGGCAGGAATGAGCCCTCCGCTCTCCCGCGGCCGAGCCCCCCGCGCCCACCCCTCGCTTCGCCAGCACGGACGGCTGCACGCAGCCCTCCCCGTCTATCGCGGCCAGCCACGGCTTCCCAAATACGGTCCCAGCCGCGCGCGGCAGCGGGGTGGGGGGGTCCCACCTCCGCACATCCGCGCCGGGTGGTTTGTCATGGAATCCCCCTTTGCCTGGCACTGCCCCGTCCCGGGGCAGCCGAGGCTGCTCCTCTCCAGGGACCTGCCATCGTCTTCCTCAGCAGGACTTTCTCCCTGCAGGAAAAACACTCCCACAGTTCCCAATATACCTTCACCAAAAGCATGACAGCTTAAAAGACCACCTTGATAGCTGCTATGATCCACCCACCACTTGCCGGAGACGCGTGGCGCGCAAAGTCGCTCCATCTGGCGAAGGAGGAGGGGAGGAGGACTAAGTGCTAACGCATCCCCGGCAGCTACCGACGGGCCAGCACCTTTTCCCACGGGCAGGACACTCGGAGAACGCCGCTGACCTGGCGCTTTCCCCAGGCGTAGGGAGCATCCTCCAAAACCCACCCACGTCCCACAGCCTCCAGCGAGCCAAATCTAAAGGCAGGAGAGACGGGAGAGGACTCCTCGCGCAGGGGATGTGCCTGTGGGACCGTGCCCACCTGGGCACGGGTGTCGGGAGAGGCACGAGCCACTCGGGATCTTTCACGCCGACAGCCCCAGGGACTCCCCGCCCGGCCGCAGCGTACCTGCCCTTGCCGCTGGAGACCCGGGGAGGTGAGATGGAGGTGGCTCACGTTCCCAGCCCGGAGCAGGTCCGCTGGGTGCGTGCACCGGGAACTAATTAGCTCACGGCAGCCGGCGACGCTGGGAGCCGGGGAAGTGCCATCTCCCACCAGACAAGATTAATTAAGAGGAACCGGCGCCTTCATTCAAAGTTAGGTGGGAAAGTGCTGTCGTGCTCCATCCCCTCTGCCCCGGGGGGGTCTCCCCAGAAGACAGTCCCACCGCCTTGGCAAACACGCAGGAATTTTCCAGAACAATTTCCGCCCCTGTTTACCTTACACATTATTTCAGCGTTTGTTCAGCGGGTTCCCAATGTCACCCGGCTCCTCTGCAGCGTGCGACAGCCCCCCGCCACCCGTCCTCCCGCCGGGAACGGGGGTCCAAGGCGCGGGCAGCCCTGCCCGCCGCAAATCCCCGGGGCCGGCACGCTCGGCCGCCCCAGCCCTGCCAAATCCTTCCCTGCACCGCTGGCCCTCGCGCGGCGCCTCGCCAACCCCCGGGCCCTGCTCTGACCCGACGCCCCGACCTCCATCGTCCCCCGGCGCGGCCCGGATTCATAACTTAAGGACAAAAAAAAAAAAAAAAAAGGGGGACGGGGGCTCGATAACCAGCCTCGACAACACACGTGAGCGGCTGGGGAGGGTCGGCATCTCCTGCAGCCCACCTGCCCAGGGATGCAGGCTGTGACCCCCGCCGCCACCGGTTTGGGGGGTCAGTGCGTACCCGGGCCCGATGCACCCCGCAGGTGCCCCCGATGCTGCCCGACCCCGATCGGCACCTGCTCCGCCGCCCCCCGGGGGGCATCAACAAGTGTCGGTGTCCCCCCCCCCGCTCCTCGCCNAGCGACCGCCACGACCCCCCGGGGTGGGTTTGGTGGGTGCGGTGGGATCGGGGCACGGGGTGTGGGGGGGGTTTGCTTCTCCCTGGAGGTGCAGGGAGAGGTGGGGGCATCTCGAAAAGGGGAGGAAGGGTTGTGTTTCTTTTTTTTTTTCCTCGCATTTGATGGTTTTAGAGTAATTTCCGCGTGGCTGTGGAAAAGCAGAGCCCTCGGGATGGGGCCTGGAGCTGCCTCGGGTTTGCCTCTTGCTGGGAGCAGCCCAGGCATCGCCGAGACTGCCTTCCCCGTCAGCCACCACCCCTGCGATTCCGGGGGGGTTTCCCAGATCCCAGTTTCTGAGGATTCGCCATAAATACCAAATTTTGACGTTTGAAAATTCCCAAACAAGGAGAGGGGTCTGGGGGGAATAGCAGCCGGAGCCGGCAGCAGGGACGAGGTTGCAAACCCTCTTGGTGCCCCCGTGAAGAGCAGCCACAGCGCTTTGGTGATGGGCTCCGGGCTGCGCATGTGGAAGGTGATGCTTGACCAAGTATCGAGGCTTAAATCCACCTCTGAAGTTGTCTAGAAAGGTCAATTCTTGGGAATCCCGGGAGGCCAAGAGATGCAGTGGGGGTCCCNTCTGACCCGACGCCCCGACCTCCATCGTCCCCCGGCGCGGCCCGGATTCATAACTTAAGGACAAAAAAAAAAAAAAAAAAGGGGGACGGGGGCTCGATAACCAGCCTCGACAACACACGTGAGCGGCTGGGGAGGGTCGGCATCTCCTGCAGCCCACCTGCCCAGGGATGCAGGCTGTGACCCCCGCCGCCACCGGTTTGGGGGGTCAGTGCGTACCCGGGCCCGATGCACCCCGCAGGTGCCCCCGATGCTGCCCGACCCCGATCGGCACCTGCTCCGCCGCCCCCCGGGGGGCATCAACAAGTGTCGGTGTCCCCCCCCCCGCTCCTCGCCCCGCGGCTACTCACAGCCAGTTGCTGGCGTTGGCCGAGAAGGTGGCGAGGATGATGAGCAGCAAGGAGCGCAGGAAATACTCCGGGCTCATCCTGGAGGGCAGGCAGGGATAGAGCGAGCCGAGCCGGCGGCGGCAGCCGCCCCCCGACCCGCCCGGGGCAGCCGCCGCCGCAGGTGGGCACCGGGCAGGAGCGGCGGCGGCGGCGGGCNCGCGTGGCTGTGGAAAAGCAGAGCCCTCGGGATGGGGCCTGGAGCTGCCTCGGGTTTGCCTCTTGCTGGGAGCAGCCCAGGCATCGCCGAGACTGCCTTCCCCGTCAGCCACCACCCCTGCGATTCCGGGGGGGTTTCCCAGATCCCAGTTTCTGAGGATTCGCCATAAATACCAAATTTTGACGTTTGAAAATTCCCAAACAAGGAGAGGGGTCTGGGGGGAATAGCAGCCGGAGCCGGCAGCAGGGACGAGGTTGCAAACCCTCTTGGTGCCCCCGTGGAGAGCAGCCGCAGCGCTTTGGTGATGGGCTCCAGGCTGCGCATGTGGAAGGTGATGCTTGACCAAGTATCGAGGCTTAAATCCACCTCTGAAGTTGTCTAGAAAGGTCAATTCTTGGGAATCCCGGGAGGCCAAGAGATGCAGTGGGGGTCCCCGTCTCCTCCCCCACCCACCATTGCCCCCATCTATCCCCAGCGGTCCCCGTGGCACAAATGACTTAATTTAAAGCCAGGAGTGACACGAGATGGCTGCTTGGTGTGAAATCCAAGATCCCAGGCAGCCAACAACTGTGCACCAAATCTCCTCCTGACAATGTTGTTAGTTAGGTCCATTACTAAAACCTCTTGCTACCATCTCTAAAATCTTGCCAAGCTGGTTTGGAGCTATTCAAAATTCCCTTTGTCTTTTCAACTCCATTTTCCTGCTCTCAGTGTAGCCGGGACACACTTATTCAAAGCACAGCAACTTGCACTGGGCTGTACACATGCCTGTCTAAGTGTATTACACCTACTTTAAAATCTCTGCATTAGTTCCCTGTCAAAGCGAGGATTTAATTTCAAAGTGCTTTGACTTATATTCCAGCTCCTGACAGGCGGCAGCCCACCCTCACCTAGTCATTCATCTGGCTTTCACGTCCTTGCTGATTATCCCGGTTGAAAGCGGGATGCTGGCTGCTTTGCCGGTGAATCGGAGGTTGTTGCTGTGAGCCCCGACTGGGTAATTCAGTGCAACTGGAGCTGATTAATCTGGCTCATCGTTCGAGACAAAGCCGTGGCCTTCCTCTGGCTTCTAATCGCTCTGGGTGTTGAGTGAAGTCGTCAGGAAGGCAAGAGCTAATTGAAAGGCTAAGGGGAATGAGAGGTTAGAGGGCCATGGCTGGCTGGCCAGAGCCATGTGGGTCCATGGGAATATCATATTTTTGGGCCTCAGATGCGTTATTCCCCTCCCAAGGAGAAACACCAGAGAGTTCAACAGATGCCAGAGGGGTGGGCACGGTCCTGGATTTCTGCGTGGGTCCCGGGGGCACCCTGGCTGGTGTGGACACCTGCAGCCCCAGGAGCATCCTTGGCCGAGATGCTCCAGGTGCCAGGGCTGGCGGTGCTGCTGGCGGGCTCAGGGCACCCTGCGGCTCTTCTCGGGGTAGCTGTGATGGCGAGTGCCCGAGATGAGCTGGAAGACCTCTGCGAGATGCCATAGTATGATTTCCCAGGGCCCTTCGTATGGGCCCCGTGTGCTCTGGGAGATGCGGGATGCTCCTCTGCCCCATGATGTCCCCTCCCAGACGCGTTTTGCTGGCCTTGTGTCAAGGGCAGGTGGGTCAAGGAGGTGTTTGCGAAGGCAGATCCCCCGGTCCCGCTGCTCCTCATCCTGCTAGCAGCAGCGGAGGTTGCCAGCCACTTGGCCCCAGCACCCCTGGAGATGTTTCCCCCTGGGTCTGCTCCCTCCTCCCTTTCACTTCCCACCTTTTGCCTGCAACACGCCTGCCTTGACGCTTCTCCCGGCCTGGACGAGGAGTTGTAGAGCATGTCCACCTCCTTCTGCAGCAGGTTCAAGCCAGCGTAGAGCGGAGGGGAACATCTTATTTACCCAGCAGGAAGGGAGGTATATGCACAGGGCGTGAATGCCAGGCCATTTGCAGCACGGGATCGCATCCACGGGATGCGTTGGATCACGTCCACGGGATGCGTTGGGACTAGGGTGTCCACAGGGTGATGGGCGGGAGCCCCATGCCGGAGGGAAAGCAGATGCAGACACATCTGGAGTGAGTCACCCTGAAGGGAAGTGCAGCCTGAGCTGTCTTTGGAGATGATAACGGCGTGGCAGGGCAGGAGGGGTGTTTATTTTACAGCCTCCGCGGTGGAGGAGATGATGAGTGTGAACGGACGGGATATGGAAATGGGCGCTCACCAGGAGAGGGGGGGCCCTTGGCCTCTTCAAAGATGCCCATGAAACACTGCTCAGTCGTTACCTGCGGACGAGGCGCTTTCTGCAAGCTGGCCTCTTCTTCAGAAGGTGCCGGGCTGCTGTAAAGACTTCAAAGCACAGCTGATCTGGAAGAGAGGAAGGCCCAGATCCAGGAGAGCATTTAAGGAGGTACCAGGTCCCCTGGCCTTGTGCATCGGTGCAGAGCACCCTGCAGAGCAGAGCCTCTCCTTTGCCACCCTCTCAGGGCAGCAGCCGGGGGCGAAGAGCCCTCGTCACCCCAGTGTGGCTTTGGAGCTCAGCGCCTGCTGACGACCCCCATCGCTTTTTATCACTGCCCATGCGTCGCTTTAATGAACATCAAAACCCCGTTAGATAAGAAGGCTCCCTTTGATGTGTAAATATTTCAGCGGATGGGAAGAGGAATAAAATGCACCTGAGGAGCGTTTCATAGGCTTGCCCAGGTGCTTCTCTATTCAAAGGCTGCAGAGAAATTGCCATCGCCGTATCACAGGCGAGGAAAAGGTCCCAGCGGTGGTAGCAGGCTCCAACTCTGAGACCAGTCTGAAAGCACCAAGCTTGCAAAGGTCCATGCAAAGGTGTAGCTGGACTCTGGATTTAAGTGATGTAAATACAACTACACTGAAGAATAAGTGCAGGCAGGTAGCACTCCTGCTCAATTCCTGGATCTGACCAGTGCTATTAGTCATAGAGGTTGCGGAAAACATTTTACAGGTTCTTTTTGGCTTTCTGATGCCCCTGGGGCTTACCAAATGGGCTTGGAAGGGGGGTAGTCTGCAATTTGGGCAGTGGTCTCAGGCATGCAATGGGGAGAAGAGATATGAGAAAAAGGGAGGCAAAACTCGTGGGTGAATCTGAGGCTGTGGGGGTTGACGCTGAATAGAAATAAATTCTGTTTTGAACTTAATGGAACATAAATATCGGACACTTAGCAACAGTGCATGTATTAATCCTGTCCTGGAGAAAGGAGAAGCTGTTCTGAGAGCCTCCATACCAGAAAACACAGGACAATTGTACTCCTTTATAGAAACCTGTGGTTTTTCTGATGAAATTTATTTCAAACTATCCAAACATTTCAGAGCGGCGCTGATGACTGCTCAGAGAAGGTGCTGTATAGCAGCGCAGTTCACAAACAGAAGCAGCTTTGCGAAGATGAAAATTGCTCTGACAAAAGAACTGTGTCCAGTGCATTATAAACAGAAAGCGAGTGGTTGCCGTAACCCGTCCTCACCTGGTCGACTAAATACAACATGATGGTCACTAAAAAATCAAGACGGTCCTTTTTCAGCTGCAACAGGAAGCCTTTAGCTCCGTGTGGATTGCAGAGCACTTCGGCATGCGTGCTTGGGGATGTGCGTTTATTTGTGTCAGTCTTCAGAAACCGCAGGCGCGGACGTTCAGTCCCAACCAATCTGCCGTGCCATCACCTGAAATCCGGCGCCAAGGCTGGAAAAACTTCGCTCCTCTGAGTTTATTGTCAAATAGGGCATTGAAAAAAGAAAAAAAGCAGAGTGGTGTGGGATTTAAGGTCTTTGCTTTTAGATGTTGGCTCTGAACACACCGTGAAAGTTTCTCTGGGGAAAACGAGCATCTATGGTGAATTTGTGGGTGCTGTCCATGCGGGAACTTAAGAGCATCCATGTATATGGTGAATGCTTTCAAACCGTACCATTGCAGCAAGTTTTCCACCAGCCAAATATCTCCTTTTCCACAGGGCTGTGAATGAATTGTCTCCTGGCTTGTGCTATCTTCAAAGGAGACTGTATCACAATCAGGGGTTTAAAATATATCACAACTGACTTCACCACTCAGCCGGGTGCCGTCCAAACCAAACAGGTTGTAGCACTGCTGAGACAAATCTCGACCCAGGTGCCGGACAGGCGATCGTAAACGGTGGTGCACGTGCAGCGAGCCAGCGTCGGAGTGACAGCCAGCTACTGCAACCTTTGCCCTACTCACCCTGCCCAGGGAGAAAACGAGATTGCAGGCTGGTCGGATACATAACACCCTGATCGACTCCTCTTCAGTGCTTATTATACCTCCAGGCATTCGGGAGCGGTGAGACTTCATCCCCCGTGGCGGGAGCTGGTGGGGAACCACGCTGAGCTGAGCAGGGTGGGTGGGAGGAGGGATGGGGGCCACCAGGATTGCAAAGGGTCTTCCAGGCTGGTGATGGCCGGGAGAGGACTGGGCAGGGATGAACACCTCTGACCATTCGTGATTTGCGGTGGAGTTGTCTTCACGTTGTCTTCACGTTCAGCACGTTGCGGGTAAGACCTCCTCCCGCACCAGGCGGGGTTACCAAACCCGAGGTGCTCAGCTTAAGTGATGTCCACGTCTCTCCTCCTGCGTGTGACTGTTTTCAAAGGAGGTCACAGGGACGTGTCGTGCTCCCGCTCTCTCCTGGCACCACCCGGCCCGTTAGTGCTCTTGCCGGTGTGGTTTTGGCCCAGCCAGCTTGCACCCCGCCAGGCAGTGGCTAGGCAAAGTCCAAGGGAGGTCTTGTCCCAAGGAATGGGATAGATGAGGCAGCTTTGTGTTAGGCTTAGCCATATGGTCCCTAGCAGGTCCATACCTTTTAACCCTCTGTGCCACCATTCCTTGGCCTGTTTTGCTTAGTTGTGCAGACATAGTCTTTTGGGGATACCAACCCAGAGGTGGGAAGGAACAGAAGAAAATCAAGGAAAAGAGAGATGCTGCTTGGGATATTGGGTCTACTAATGGTGAATAAAATGTTGCTGGAGAAAATCCTCTAACGCAGCAAGAAAACCTGTGCACTAGAGCCTGGAAAGAGCCTCCAAGCTTCCTCCTGGGACAAGGGCAGACTGGGACAAGTGAGCTTGTCTGTGCCGGTGGAGAAGTCCAGGACTGAAGTCCTCTGCTGTGTCTCGCCCAAGGTGTCTGCCTTCTCCATGCATAAATTCCCCCTCTTTTCTTCGGCAAAGAGGCTGCGGAGCTGCCTTGGCAAAGCCCTTTGAAGGCCATATGGAATATAAGTAAGGAACAGAGTTTTTTCTGTCTTTGGCTATCAGACAAATGACAAGGCACCGGCCTTCCAGCAGAGCATGGCTATGTTTGGAGGACATCAAGCTGTCTTCCCCTTCCATCAGCAGGGAATGTTTTAAATGAGGACAGTGTTGCCCCTCCACACCCATCTCCAGGAGGTCCCAATGTTTGTGCTGAACCATCGTGCCCCTGTACTGGGCACTGGTGAGGCTGCACCCCGAATANATGGGGCCTCTCAGGTGCACGTGGAGCAGAGTGTTGGCTGTGGCTTTACAACTTCTTCATGCTGGCGGCTGATGAAGGTGCATGGATGGGGCGTTGTCTCCTGGTTGGGAGGAAGACGCAGGGCTGGGCTTTGGGAGATAACCAAGGGACAGTTCCTGCACTCAGACCAACTCCGAGTCTGCTGCTTTGCCAAAATGCAATCGATAATTGAATCTGATTCCCTATCCAAATCCTTGTTTCTCCTGAAACACATCAGGAATGAAGCTTGCACAGTGGTGTTGGGCTGTATGGGGCTCTTAATTTAATTTTCTCTTGCAGCGGGAAACTTCTTATTTTAAGTAATGTTCTTTTCAGAAATGACTAATTAAACAACAGAACAGGAAATGTAAGAGACAGTAAAATCCCCTCAGCTGTCCAGTGCATTTCTACGTAAATATGGTGGTAAAATGATGAAAACAAAATCTTTCGGAGACAAAGGCGAGTGACAGACCTGGTGACGCAGCAGTGAAAAATCTATACTTTGTTATAATAAAGTGAAACCACTGTGTTTATCCTGTGTCTTGGAGGATTTGGCACAATTATTCTTAGGAAGGCAGGGAAGCCATGTAGAAATCAGAATAGTCCAGATTTTTGCTAAAATATTTGTACAAATCAGGTTATTCAACTACAGCAAAGGACTTCTTTGGGGCTGCTGCTTCTGAAATTATCCTGCAAAACTGGAAGGGCCATAAATGCTTGGCTTTAATAGCTAGCTACATACAATGCAAACCTAATCAGTGAAGCTTGAAATGTCTGTGGCAGGGAAGAAAGGCAGAGTTTTATGGCTCTGCGGAGGTGTACAGAAGACGGGACAAAAAAGCCGCCTAACGCACGTGGAGGAAAGCAACCGCTCGTCTCCCATCTGCTAAAAGTCACTTTGTGGTCGGAGACAACGGGGTGAATTTTCCATGCTGACATGAGCCGCCTTTTGCCTGGGCTGGTTGTGAAGGGAGGAGGAGCTGTGGCACGGGACCCCCCCCTTGCACCCAACCTCCCCCGGGGTGCTGGGGCAGCCTCCTTCCCCCCGACCCCCACCCAGGCTGGGCGGCGGTGGGGCAGGGAGCCAGCAGAAACCATCCCAGCAATCTGGGGAAGAATTAGGGTCGCACTGTCTAACTTTCGGTTTTGCCTCCAGCAAAGGCTAAAAATGTTCCACATCACTTAGAGGTGTCAGGTTATTTAGCCGTAGGCTGGGAACGGCCCTCAGAACATCTCGGTTACACATTACCCTGAATATCTCAGCAAATTACTTGCAGCTAATTGAAATAAAGGAAACGCAGTGGCTCGGTTTACCCGATGGACTGTATATAGCAACGCAACCACTGCGTTTTGCATTGATCATAAATCAGGATTTATTATCCCACCTGGCAAATATTGACTTCATTTTTTTTTTTTTCTCGGTCGGTACTTCCTTCTCACGTCAATATAGCAGTGTTCATCCCAACTAAAGTCAATAGTTTCTTATTAACATTTCAGCTGTAGAAGTGCAGAGCCTCTGAATCATCTTAGACATTCCCCAGAATCCCCAAACCTCTGGTCAGTGGTTTTCAACCTGCTTCGGTTTGCTGAGTCCGAAAAATTTTCCTGTGGCAATGCAGCCCCTTCTAAACCAACTTAACTGTACTGATAACAGACTCCAGGTTGATGAGTTACTTTCTGTGGACCCCGCATAAGTAGGGATTTGCGGATCAGAGGTTCAAAAGTGCAGATCCGAGAGATACATGGGAGACAGTCAATGTTAGACGTGAATCATTTCGCATCTTGGATTTAGAGGGGTTCCCGAGTCATGGGGCAGACGTGCTCCAGAAAACCTCTTAACAGAAATCACCAGGAATGGGACTGTTGAGGCGAGCAATGGCTGTGGGTGCTTGCATATGTTTGATCTATGAATATGCATATATATATAATTAGTTTGATCTGTGAATTCAGCTTGAAGCCAGGAAAATGTTGCATGGGTCAGGGGATGGGAAATCAGTCCCGCACTGGCAGCGCTCACCCATCGCCTGTCCCCATCCATGGGAAGGCTCCTGGGGACAATGCAGTGGCTGCAGCCGAGGGAGCCCAGCCAGCCGAGTCTGCAGCACCGGGATTTCTCCAGAGCGGAACAAAGAGATAGGTCGTAAATACCACAGAGCCAGGGAAATGGGGGAAATGCAGAGGGGCTCAGACACAGGAAATTTGGGGAGGAGACGGGATCAGAAAGGCACGTGTTCACAGTCTCACTCAGGTTAGTGGGAAAGAATGAAATGGCTGGAGGAAAGAGAGGGGGAACTCCACGTGTTTGGGGGACAAGCCATGGGCAGGTGGAAGGAGCCAGGATTCCTTGGAGAAGGTTAAATAGCAAGTGGAGAGGAGATTAAAACCACTAGATTGTGTTGTCCATGTGCCTGTGTTTCTTGTACTCAGTAACCAGGTGGTGATGGATAGAGAAGCAACATCTTGTCTCCCTGATGAGGGGACCTGCAGCTCCAGAGTAGCTCCTGGGGGGTTTCTGGGCAAAGGCCAGTGAAGGGATGGCTGGCGAGGGACGAGGAAGAGCTGAGCACTGTTTCTAGGGCTGCTAGACCCAACGTCCTCTCCCATCAAAGGGGTAGCACTTGGCCTTTGTGGCCTGGACACACAAAGAGCACTGTGGGCTACCAGGATCACAAGCGTGTCCAGCCACAGGGTGGACCACTGAATGCTGAGATGCAGGAGCCCTACCAGGATGGCGTTAGTGAGGCAGACACAGAAGAACAGTGCTCTGGGGCTACCTACCAGGAAGGCACTAACAGAGGTGCTCTTGAGTCCCAGCCGATGAGGAAGAGACGCCAGGAGCAGGAAGGCACAGCACAGAAACCCAGCAGTGGAGATGGAGGGTGAGGGGCTTCCCATCACCCCTGGGTGTCTGGGTGCCTCAGGGAAGAGGGATTTTATGGGTACAAGAGCTTCCTAACACAGATATTTTCTGAGGCAGATGCTCAGCATCAAGGGAAACGTCCTAGGTCAAGACCCTCTAGGCAATAACCAGCCTGGAGACTGAAGCTGAGAGGTTGGCCATGTTCCTCCTCCCAAGGGTTTCTTCAGTGTCCTCTGACTTGGACCCTGGTGGGCTCCTTCCCCTCATGGGCCCCTATTCCTCCTCTGGGGAAGGAGAAATAGCAGAACCCATGAGGGGAAGGAAAGCCTTGGGGATGCTGAGGTTTCGGGTGGGGATGCCATGCTGAGATGTGTAACACGCTACGGTGGTCTCTGAAACACCTGAGAGCCTGGAGGGCATCATTGGTCTGCTGGACCCCTTCGAGGTCCTTAGGCAGGTCCTTTGCTGTGATTTGGAGTGGGGGTGAGTGCACAAAGGCCAGATACCCAGCACACCGTGAGGAGCTCATGCATGGCAGTCCACCACGAAGGTTTCAACACATCTTCCTTAAGTGTAACCACCTGAAAATGGGTGTCAGCTGTGAGATAATCAGCCAGGATCCCTTCTTAATCTATAAATGCTGGCCTCTCCAGTGGGCATTTGCCCTGGCTCTCCCCAGTGGGTTGTTCATGCAGAGCCTGTGGCAATGACTTGGCAAAGCTGTAGAGAAGACTGTGTAAGTTCTCAAGATTGGACTTTTTTTTTTTTTTTTGGGGGTGAGTGGGTGAAATGAATTCATCCCTGGCAGCCCATGTGAGGAGGACTCAAAAATGAAATTTGTGACCCTCTTGCTGATTTGAGGCATTTTCCCTGGGTGTCTCTGAAGGGGAAATTACAGCAGCAACTCAGGATACCCAGGCCCACAGAGCTGCTGTCACAGATGCCAGAATTCATAAGTGCAGTTGTGGGTGAGTCAAGGGTCTCAAAGGGTTCCTGGTTGTAAATGCTGACATTAATATATGGGGTCATCTTCCATCCTAGAAACACTGTACAAAGTGGCAGACTTCATACAGCCCCAAAATGTTGCATGATTGAGGAAATACCTTGGTGCATGTCTGGCATCGAGGGAAAGCCAAAGGGAAGATGTTTAACCATCTCTCTGGCTTTCTACCAAGCTGAGATGAGCAGTACAGAGTGGCCAGTGTGCATGGACTCAGGTCTGCTGAAATGAGTAGAAAAATACTCAAAAGTTTTCATTTTTAATTTTTTCTTCCCCAAAGTGCTTCTTTTTTTTTTGTAATTTCTTCATTTTTCAGATTACTGATTTCTGTCTCTTGGGGAAATTCCTAGTTTTCAAGAAAATTGGGAAATACTTAGAGCGCTGGTTTCCAAGCAGTTTCTCTCCAGGGGTGCAGGAGATGATGGCAAGATCCTGACAGTGAACGCTAGCAGAACCTGCAGCACTCACAGCATCGTTTTCAGCGGCCACTCTGAGGCTAAGTGTACAAAGATGCCTAGTTTGGGGACCCCAATTTAGAAAGAAATTGAAACACGCTTTGGTGAGATGCACTTCTAAGGATCTGGCCCAATCCCAGCGTGCTCAGCAGATTCCCAGGGTGCCCCATCATCTCTTAGAGCTTTTATGGTCACCTGCTTTAGCACCATTTCAAACCCAAGAGTGGGTCTGTCCATCCTCCGAAGGAAATACTGTGCTGATTCGCTACTCTCTTGAGCAAACCAGGGCAGTTTGCATTGCTTACTCTACCAGTATATATAGAAACATGAAGCTGTGAAACAATTACTGTTGCTTAAGAGAATCAGCCAGCAAAACAAACACTAAATGTTTAGGAAAGCAAGAACAGCTACGTCCCGTGGCGCGCACACAGCTAACAGGGAGCCTGACCTGCTGTGTTTTTCAGGACTAAACACAATATTCAGCCATAAACGCAGCAAGGAAACAAATTTTGATCTTGCCCTGTGGTGATACTATGGATGGGGAGAACATGAAACCAGAACTGTTGAGGAAGTCCAAGTTAACGGTGATGCAGAGGGCTACATGCTAGTTGTGGTGAGGAGGTATCTTGCGAGCTTCGCAGCCTGGATGGCCGTAACTCATCTCTTCATCTGCAGGCAGCAGCTGCCAGAAGTGAATTCCAGTTAATCCTCCCAGCCCTCTCAAAAACCCCTTCATAGGAGGAAGGGAAGCCGTTACAAACTCTGGTACCTGTGACTGGCTGTAACATTGCCCTGCTTGGTCAAGCCATCCTCCAGCCCTTCCTAGTCCAACCGCTGGAGAGGTTTGGTGGACTGGGAATGTCCTGCTCGCCTTGATGGACCAGCCCTTCCCTACAGGAAAACCTTGCCCTGCCATGGCCAATGGAGACTCGATACGGGCCAGCAGCACTTATTCTTGGAGGTCCTCTTTGTGCATCACAGGTCTGACCATGCTGCCACCCAGCACAAGACCACTGAGGAGTCACGGAGGCGTGAATTTGTGGTGACCACGCCAAGGGTGAGCGTGTCCGGCTCACCGCAGTGGCCAGGAGCGTGCTGGCTGGGACACGCCACTAGAGGGGGACACAGCCACGTGTAACGGGACGTGGCCACCGGCCACGAGCGTGGACCTGTGGGGCAGACTCAGTGGCCCAGTGACCAGGTGGCCAGCGAAAGCCATTGCCATCTTGGACATTCTGGACCTCGATTGCCCATGGTGCTTACAGTCAGCTCATACCCAGCCACAGGAAGGCTACGTGCATGTAAAACTCTCTGTCCCTTTGGTTGATGGTGAAGCCAACGGCTGTGATGAGGGACACGGTGGACTTTGCTCTTCACTAGTCCCGCTCATCATTGGTATGACTCCAGAGGTTGGCTGGCATTTTACAGGTCTGCAAATCTTGGAAACCCTGCATTGGGTCTGCTCAGTGCGTGGAACGGGCATATGGCACGGTGGGATGTGACCTGCAGCGAAGACCCAAAAATGACTCAAATGAGAGGAAGAGTTTCAAGAGTTTTCCACTTTATCTTTCCCTTTACTGTGGCATCTTTTTAAAAAGAGATCAGTAATTTGGGATAACCAGGCTGTGTGTGTGCCTGGTGTTGTGACCTGCAGCCTCCTGCTTCTCTTTCCTTACAGACCTTTTCTTGGGGACTCTTATCTGCAGTGACTTCTGATGGTTTCAGCTAGTTTCATCTTGGATGTACACCTATGTAAAGACCTGAAGGTAGGGAAGGGTTTCAGAGGAACCTAAAGGATGGGACATGATTCCTGTTAAATTGTTATGGGATCAATGGTTAATTCTTCAGCCAACTTTGAAAGCTACAATTTTGTGGATCTAATTCCCCCCAATGGATTATACCCAGTGTGAATGATGCTGTTGTCTGTTCGTCTGGAAGTGAGGTAGCTGTTTGCGTGGCTGCAGGGTCCATCTGCTGAGTGGAGCCAGAGGTGTGATGTCCAGCTATAGACACGCCATGGGGAGAGGACCAGGGTGTTCAGAGAGGGATGTAGGGTCCAACCATGGCATCTGATGACCTGGATGCTTTTCACATGCTTGTTCAGCACGGGTGATCTCCGAGGATGGGGTGAGGAGGAGCATCCCTCCTGGCTGCATGGGAGTGTCAGTGGGGCACATGTGGCTTTGGTGACCTCCCGTTGTATGCCTGCAGTGTGGACACGGGTGGTCTGGATGGACAGGAGACTTGCACGTGTGTGTTTGTGTGCATGTGTTTGGATGGGATCAACTGACTCCATGGCAGGTCTCCAGCGGTGGTGTTTCATGTGGCATACCTAGACCCATGCACCATCTATCTCGTCCTCAGCAGACCACACAAAAGGCTGATGAGGGTGCCTGATATCAAATGGAACAATTCTCTGCAAGTGAGGGGTGATGGCAGGGGATCCCAGCACCTGCAGGTGCGTGCAAATATGCAGAAACTCAGCAGAGACGTTTAGGGAAGGCCAAAGTCTCTGCATCAAACTGTCTTCTGGTTAGGTTTTACTCTGGACAAAACTAAAAGAAGCAGTGGTCAATGCAGTTTGATTGGCAGCTCATGATTTTGTCAGAAACCATGCAAAACCCCATTTTCCTCAAATGTTTTTCAATCAGCCACAGAAGTTTTGCTTTTCATCTGCAGGCAAAAATGACTTAAAATTCAAACTAGAGTAAATGAACTTAAATTGGTGGCTTGCAATTCCTAGCAGATAATAAGAAGTGAAATTACGTTGCATTGTGTTAGCTAATTTGCTGAATCTTACAGTCATTTCTCCTACTCAAATGGTAGGTACTTTATTTACTAGATTTATTGCTAACTGAAACCCTCCATAGCAGTGAAATTACTTAGGATTTCTTTAGTATAAATTATTATGAATTTCTGCAATTGATTGCACAATGAATAGCTCTTTTTATCACTCCAGAGAAATGTAGGGTTGGGATTTCATGCCATTAGTTTTTATGGGAGTTCAATGTCAGGGCTCCTCGGGGAGCTTTGAAAATCACAGCCCTTAATTTTTAATTTTCAGTCCTTATAAACAATGCTATTTACTTGGGTGTGCCTGTGAGCTGAGGGCGAGTCAAACATCGGTTCTTCGCAGGCCCTGCCAAATGCTGAATCTCTCTGAGTTTATTGTTTTAATCTGTAGTTACAGGGGAAGAGCTGAGCCCTGATGTACAACCCGATCCTGCGCTGTCCTTCCCCTGGTCCCTCACCCTGCTTGGCTCCATTTGATGCATTTGGCCAAGGACCCACACCTGGACCTATATAAGGGCTCAGAGATGTGACATGTAAGAGCCAAAAGGGTAGTTTTGCGAGGGGGATTTGCTCCTTTTGAGCCAAGCCTGGACACTTGGGCACCTACATCAACTGCATGGGCTTGGAGGAGCTAAACTGGGGTTTAGAGGAGTCTGTGGCCATGGTGGTCCCCGGGAGGGTCCAAGCTCACAAACAGATGCTGCACCGAGCTGATCCCCAGGATATGGGAGTATCTAAGAAAATCAGTGGGGTAACATCTCTCTGCTGTCCCAGAGAGGGGATAAGAGGCAGAATAAGTTGGGGAAAGTCTCCCTGCAGCATTTGGTCCCGTGGAGATCATACGGGTTTAGTCTTTGTCATCTGCAGCCAAGATCAGAGCTGGCACCCCATGCCTGAAAAATACCTGCAGCCTTGGAAATGGGAGCCCATACCGTGATCTTCACCTTTCTGAAGAGAAATGGCATTAAATCCCATGTTTTGCCCCAGCGGACAGGCATCCACCCAGAAGCGTTTCGAGCAGCTCCCGCTGCAATGACCTTATTGCCCTGACTCACATCTTCCTGGCCCGGCTTCTCCTCTCACTCCCTGCCTGCTCTACCCGCCTGCTGGCAGGGTGCTGGGGGCCCTGCGGCTGCGGCACCTCCCTCTGCAGACCCGGGCGATAGGACCCATTACACAGCCTGGCACCACCTTTGCCGTGCTGCTGTCCATCAGCTGAGGAGCAAATCCACCCCATGTCGTTGCTTGTAGCCAACCCAGCAGCTCTCATCCTCTGCAGAAGCTCTGGGCAAACCCAGAGGTGTTTGTACCCAACCGAGTAGTGGCCATGGGTTAAATTTGATTGAAAAGATTGGGAAGGTCACAAAAAAAAAGGCTGGAGAAAGAACCCAGCATCATTCTACATCCGACAAAGGCAAAGCCCAGGGATGCAGGCTGTCTCCTCTCCCTTGTCTGTGGTTCACCACACTATTGTGCCAAGAGGACAATTTGCACCTGATTTGGGTGGGGAAGAGATTAAGAAGGTTCCTCATCCCATTCAGAGCCAGCCCTGGGTGATGGGGAGAACTGGGGACTTGGAAGGAGGGGCTGGAAACTTCCAGCATCTGAGGCTGGGAGGCAGTGGGATGCAGGGACATGGTCCTCGGCCGGTCCTTCTGCTCTCCGGCAAGGGGCATGTTGCTCTGGGCCTTTGGATGGTGCTGAGGACCGGGATACTAGAGGACTCTGACTTTTCTGCAACAATGGGGAATGGGGGAAAGAGCTTGCAAGCGAGGGGAGGCACCTGCCCCAACAAGGGAAGCTCTCTTGGCTTGGAGGCAACATCCTTGTCGATCCTGGTGGCCCATCAGTTGACGGCGGTCCATCAGCTCATACCTGGCCACAACGTGCAACGCTGGGGTCTGCTAGGCTGGGCTGATGAGATCCAGGACCCAAGGGAGGCATTAAGGACCGGGCAGCCCTGAGCATCTCCCACTAACACGCGCCCCTCCATGCGCAGTGGTCTCAGGTGGGAGACTCTTCGGTGACCCCTTACCGCCAGGTGAGCCCTTGTTTGTGCAGTTGCCCGGCGGATGAGATGTATTTATAGCTGTTCTTAAATCATAGCCGTGCAGCTGAGGGACTGGGCCGCTTCCAAGGACTGCTCACGCCGATCTGGCGGGGGATGGAGGCAGGTTACATATTTACACATTAGTTTAAAATGTGGATTCTTTCCCCCGGGGGCCCAGAATGGCTCATAGGCAGCTGCTCCAGCCATCAGCTCAGCTCGTATTTATTTGTGTTTTTCAAACATTTAGTCAGTATTTACACAATAGACGCAATATTAGTAATATCTGCAATAATTTATATGATACCAAATGGGATTTCTCACGGCCAATGGGCTGCCTGGGGACTTGGCCCCTGCTCCCTGTTAAAAGCTCGAAAAAGTACAAATTAACAAGCCGTAAAATAATGTCTTCATAAAAGAACAGTGGAAAAAAGGCCAGATCCTGGGAGGTGCTGAGTGATCGTGACAGCCCTGAGGGCCGCCGGGGATGGAGGGTGCTCAACACCTGCGCAAATCAGGGCTCAAATGCCCTGCAAGGAGGAGGAAGGGTCGGTCCTACGTGGCTCTCCTGGCGTGGGCATCGGCATTCCTCTGTGCCACGGTGGGAGCTGGAACGAACCTACGACTGGGTGCTGGTGGCAGCAGGGGGGTCCCTTTGCCCTCCAGGCAGTGGCCGGGGACCACGTGCTACCAGGGTGGAAAGCTCCTCCCTTCCCCATCTCCCAGTTCTGCAGGTGCTCGTGGTGAGAGGAGGCAGCTGAGCTTTGGGGCAGGGATGGACAAGGCGGGATGTGCCAGCAGCAACGCCCGGGAGGGAAACCAGTGCACATCCATCATCTCCATGGCTGGACCCTGCTTCCACCCTGGTCCTCTGGGCATGGTGCTGCTGCAGCGACCAACAAAGTGACCAACGCACCTCGGGGGCACATTTCCCTGCGAGATAGACTAAAATGACAAGGTATGGAGAACACCTTAACGTAGGGCAATGTTTTCCCATCTTCCTCCTGAAAAGCAAGAAATGGAAGCATTGCAGCGAGGGGGCTAGGCTTTGGGCTTGCTTTCAGTTTATTCATGAACTTTTGGGTCGTCCGTTAGCAAAAGTTATTTTGCCAAACCCCGATGTTGTGCCTCAACTTAAGACCAGACTCCTTTTTTATTTCCTGGCTATGTTCACGCTGGGAAAAGTGGTTTCCCAGCCTGAACTTAAGACCAGACTCCTTTTTTATTTCCTGGCTATGTTCACGCTGGGAAAAGTGGTTTCCCAGCCTGTCTCTTCTCTAGCTCGTGCTTCCCTCTGCCAGGGTGCCCCTTCAGCCAGCATCCTTCCCTGCGCCTCCAGCAGCGGCATGGCACCATGATCCAAGGGGCTGCCTGCAAGTATAGAATCATAGAATCACAGAATCACTAAGGTCGGAAAAGACCTCTAAGATCATTGAGTACAACCATCAACCCAACCCCCCCATGCCCACTAAACCATGTCCCCAAGCGCCTCATCTACACGTCTTTTAAATCCCTCCAGGGATGGGGACTCCACCACTGCCCTGGGCAGCCTGTGCCAAGGCCTGACCACTCTTGCAGGGAAGACATTTCTCCTCATGTCCAACCTAAACCTCCCTTGACACAACTTGAGGCTGTTTCCTCTCGTCCCATCGCTGTTACTTGGCAGAAGAGACCGACCCCCCCTCGCTCCAACCTCCCTTCAGGCAGTTGCAGAGCGCGATGAGGTCTCCCCTCAGCCTCCTCTTCTCCAGGCTGAACACCCCCAGTTCCCTCAGCCGCTCCCCATCAGACTTGTGCTCCAGGCCCTTCCCCAGCTCCGTTGCCCTTCTCTGGACACGCTCCAGCCCCTCCATGTCCTTCTTGTCGTGAGGGGCCCAAAACTGAACCCAGGATTCGAGGTGCGGCCTCCCCAGTGCCCAGTACAGGGGCACGATCCCCTCCCTGCTACTGCTGGCCACACCAGTGCTGATACAGGCCAGGATGCCGTTGGCCTTCTTGGCCACCTGGGCACGCTGCCGGCTCGTGTTCAGCCGCTGTCGACCAGCACCCCCAGGTCCTTCTCCTCTGGGCACTTTCCAGCCGCTCTTCCCCAAGCTTCCCCAAGTAGCTCTTGCAGGCTCCCACGTCTTCGTGCAATGTTGCAAAGCCTTGGTGGATCTTTTTATTCCTCCACTGCAGCCCCTGCAAAGTCCCCGACCTGTGCCAGCTGCAGATCAGGGTGTGAATCCAGGGGGAATACGGGCACCCCGTGCTCTCCGGTGCTGCTGGTGCCGCTGCCGCAGGGGCTGCCCCCGGCACCCTGCAGCCAGTGGTGTTAGACCAAAGGGGACTTTCCTCCCCTGAAATTCTCCTGGCATCAGCTCCACCTCCTCCTGAGCCAGCCTCAGNTCTCTTCTCTAGCCCGTGCTTCCCTCTGCCAGGGTGCCCCTTCAGCCAGCATCCTTCCCTGCGCCTCCAGCAGCGGCATGGCACCATGATCCAAGGGGCTGCCTGCAAGTATAGAATCATAGAATCA
>VZTQ01011400.1:147746-271983 GCA_013400755.1 Pelecanoides urinatrix
CCCCCAGGTCCTTCTCCTCTGGGCACTTTCCAGCCGCTCTTCCCCAAGCTTCCCCAAGTAGCTCTTGCAGGCTCCCACGTCTTCGTGCAATGTTGCAAAGCCTTGGTGGATCTTTTTATTCCTCCACTGCAGCCCCTGCAAAGTCCCCGACCTGTGCCAGCTGCAGATCAGGGTGTGAATCCAGGGGGAATACGGGCACCCCATGCTCTCCGGTGCTGCTGCCGCAGGGGCTGCCCCCGGCACCCTGCAGCCAGTGGTGTTAGACCAAAGGGGACTTTCCTCCCCTGAAATTCTCCTGGCATCAGCTCCACCTCCTCCTGAGCCAGCCTCAGCACCCTGGGGACAGCTCGGCCACCAGTCCTCCCATGTCCCCCGCGCTGCAGCCCCCGCAGTGATCACACGCCGCTGCTCACGGGCTGACGGGGAGATCTGGGGAGGGTTAGAGAAATAAGCCTTTGGCATCCACCCTGCTTTCTTTTCCCTTTGCATCTCCCCTCCCACCCTCTCCCGATGCCAGGGAACGTCGCCATTTCATCTGTGTCATCCACAGCCGTTCCGGCCATCACAGCCCACCCTACGGACTTCACCCCGTGCTGGTCTGAGGGGTTCTACTCCTCCTCCTCCTCCTCCTCCTCATCCTCCTCCTCCTCCATCTCCTGCCTTTTGGCCAGGGGTATGAACCGCCCGGCAGTGGCGTGGGCCGGGGTGACGAGGACCTGAGCCGACAGCGTGTGGAGGTGGTGGGAAAAGTTTGGGGATGCAGGGTGGGGTCTTGCAGCATAATGTAACTGCAGGGCACATGGTCCAGGGGGGCCGGGAGTGTGAGGAGGCGTGTGTTGTATTTCAAGCAGCTCCACACTCTCTCTGCCTCTGCAGCCACTTGCCATATTCAAACCAGATGCAATATCCGCTTGTCAGCAGCGTAGCGTGCATGGGGGGATTTCATTCATATGTTTTGGACCTATCCCAAGCCAAACAAATGATGGAAAGGCGCAATTAACCCAATCTCAAATCTAATCCGCTCTGAGTGCTTCTCTGTCCTGGGCTCTGCCTGTTCCACACGGTGGTGACTTGCCTCCAGATATGTGTGAGGAGACGTCGGACACTTGGCCAATAAAGCAAATGACAGGAGTTGGAAAGGGGGGACTGGTGATGGTGGTGCTGCTGGGGCAGGCTGAGCCCGAAGTGGACGTCACACGCTTGTGTGGCAGCAGCCTTGCACCAGCACGCGGATGGGGAAGGTATGACACGAGGCTGAGATCATGAGTGGGAAGGGATCAGGTCCCACACACCACTATCTCCAAGACCATGATGATGGCTGCGGGACACAAAAGTAGGGACAGAGAGGTGATCTACAGAGAGCAGGAGGTCTGAGGTCTTCGGTGAGCTATGGCAGGTCCAAGGTGATCACAAGAGGCTCTGGATGGTCTCGTGTGGACTCCTCAGCCTTGTTCACCAGGTATGTTGCCATGGCCAAAGCGGAGGAGAAACGTGCCTGTTTCCACCAACCACTCTGCTTTGTTCAGGGCTGGCTCCACAGAGCTGTCAGATGTCCCCAAGACTGAGCTGTCCTGAACACTTTCTGGCTTGGTCACACCAGTTCCCCTTTTCATGTCCATCTTGCTGGGAGCCACTTGGGTCTTCTACCTCTGCCAGACCCCTGCAGAAGCACCCTTCCAAAAAGGGCTTTTGGCACATCTGTAGGCTTTGCTTTCTCTTCAGCATGGTGTCCCTCCTGCAGGAGAAAGGAAAAGCTCTTCTTCCATGGCCCTCCTGACGAGGGATGTCTTCTAAATGCAAACTCCCTTCCCAGTTTTTCTAACTTTCTAACTCTTTGTCTAAGACACCGTCTACTGTAGAGGGCCTTGAGCTCTGAGTCTGAGTCCATCTGACACTCATGAGTTATCCTGGGGGATGCTCAGGTCCCTCTCAGGAGAGCATCACTGTGGAGGGATGTTGCATGAAGAAGCTGGCTGTGGTGCTGCACAGGGAGCCCAGTGGAAACATCCCTGGGGGCACCACTGGCTTCCCCCCAACCTCAGAGGTTCTTTCTCCATCTTGGGTGGACTCCAGGCCTTGGGGCTGTCTCTGCTCAGGTCCCAGGGAAGGTGTCTGGATTTGGGATTTGCAGGTGGGGAGGGGGATTTGGCATTCTGCTGGGTTGGGCTTGCCAACTCAGAAATAGCTCAAATCTTGCAGCACAGAATTTCCAAGCTGCTGTCAGAGCTCAGGGAACCTCCTGACCTGGTGCACAGCTGCCCTGCATGACAGAAACCCTTCGGCCATGCCCTGAGTCATGGGAGGGGCCTTTCTTATTCAGCCCTGCTCATGATAGGAAAGCCCATCATGAGATAGGAGGGATGATAGGAAAGCACATCACTGGGAAATGGACCCAGGAAGCTCGCTGATCCATCACCTATCCTGACTCCATGTTCACCTACCGCTTGCCTCCTGCAGGGCCAGGCACGCACCTATCCCACCCCCTCTGCTTACACCTGCGATGACAAACCTCCATCTTTTCCTGCAGGCCATCTTCAACCGCCTCCATCCCATGTGTCCCTGCTCTCCTGCCCCTCTTGCCCAGCACATTGCTCTCGCTCCAGTTCCCCACCTCTCCCGCTGCCATTGCCCCGCTTGCTCCCTCTCCCATCTGCAAGGGGTGGTCCTGCTCTGCAGTCCTGAGCTCTGTCCTCCTTTCCCAGCTTCTTGCAATGCCGACAGCTCCAGTGAAGACCAGGACAGTCCCTTCAGCTCATGTCAGCCTTGCTTTCTGCCAGGGCCTGCCCATCAGCTTAGCAAGCCATTTGGGCTGGATTTCTCTGTCTGGGTCTCTTTATAGCTCATTTCAATACATCAGTCTGGACGCCTGGCGACTGAACAGGCATTGTGGCCCAATGATGGCAGCCAGCAAGGCCACATGGCCCTCTGAATGTCCTACGGCTATTTTCCTGGGTTAATGATTCTGCTCCAGCACAGACGCTCTTTGCCTGGGCTGTCCCACGCAGGGATGGCTTGGGCGGGTGCTAAGGACACGTCTAGCCCTTGTCACAAGCCCCAGTGATGTTAAAGATACTGGTTTCTCCCTGGGAGCTGGCCAATCCAAATGCAGATCAGAAATGGGGGGGACTAGCTCCAAGCCCCTCCAGCACCCTGCTCTTGGAGCCTCTCCCTGGGTAGAGGCTGGGCTCTAGCGGGCAACAACCTTCATGGGACCTCCAGCAAGGACTGGGTGATGAGCTGTGCCCACGTAGCATCTTCTTTTCTCACCCGGGCCTCTAACACTTAGAGCCGCTCTCCAGGACCCTTCATGGGTCCTGAGCCCCCTGAGGTGAAGCCTCAACATGCAGGAATGAACCTTCAGAAAGGTTCAGAAGCCCAAGGCTTCTCCTGGATCTGATGTCCACAGCGAGGGCCCGTGCCAGGCCACCTTCCTGGGCTGACTGTGGACTGTTAGAGTCACAGAGGGCTGGGGGTTTATCCAGACCAGGCTCAGTGGTGTAGGTCGTAACTGGTATTTCAGCCAAACTGGATGAGTTTCTCTGATTCTCCCTCTGCTGATGCTCTGGTCAATGTACTCAGGAGTGGGATGTGCAGACAGCAGACAGACAGACACTCCTGGGGAGAGGGAGGAAGGAAAACAGCCCACACCCCCACAAGTGAAAAGAGGAGTTGGATGTTTTCAGAAAGTGTTTGCTCTGATGTGGAAAGGCTCCTCGGCATGATGGTGTGATCTCTCCTGATGTGGCTCCTCCTAGCCTCTCCATAACATATGAATAGAAATCTGTTTCTAAACTTGTGAATGGTACAAAAAAAGTACCATTGTGTCACTTGCAACCATGCACATTTCAGACAATGCTTGCCCCCATCCCTGTTGCCATATTTGAAGATGCATGGCACACTTTGGCCTGGTCACACGTGGGGACAAACTCACATGCAAACAAAGACTTAAAGTACTTAAGTACTTTAGTACTTAAATGCCAAAGGTGAGGAAATCACCAGCTCTCGGTAACCAGGCAAGCCCAGAGCAGGACTATCTTTGTTGCTCCATCCACATCCCAGCAGAAAAGCCTGTGGATGCAGTACCTAGCTATCGCTGTGTTCCTTGTCCCCCAGTCCACCTTCCTCCTCATCTTCTCACCTCATCTCAACCCCTCTAGCCTGGTTTCACAGGCTTGCATGAAGAATGCCAGATGAGGTGCATCCCAAGTAAGATATAGTTAAGGATCCCTCGTGAGCCTGCCTCCCTGCCACTTGCAGGTCGTTACAGCAGTTCCCAGCCCTGTGGAGCGACTCTTCGACCTGTTTCTGGTGCACGTGGCCACCTCTGCCTGAACCTGCAGGCAGCTCAGCCAGGGGACTGGGTATCACCCATCACTTCTTCCCTGCCTCCAAATCCAGGGAGCCATGCGGAGCCCAGCGGGGCCCTGCAGAAGGGATGCCACGGCATGGCACCCCACAAAGTTCAGGAGTGGGTGCTCACCGGGCTCAGGTGAGCGGGGGTCTGGCAAGGGGGAACCACCGTGCATCTTCCCTCTGCCAGGCGGAGCAGAGTCCTTGTGGGGAGGGAGCCAAAGGCAGCAGGGTGTTTGCAGCGAGGAAAGTGGCTCTAACATGCACTTGCAAAGTGTTCGTGGGTCAGGACCTGGCAAGTCACAAGTCTGGCTTTAAAAATGAGATGAAAGCAAAGCATACACTCTGCAGACTCCTTAGATGCCATCTGCAAGCGGCATGCTACAAGAAAGTCTTTACAGATGGGCATAAGGAGGAAGAATGTCGCCTTTCTTCACTAATCCCCTGACTCTAGCAGCTGGGTCTTGAAGGAAACAGCAAATCCTGCAAAATGTGTGCTGAGAGCTGGCCAGACTGCAGTGTCCTTGGCAGCCTGGTCTCTTGCTGCACTGCTGGGCATTGCTTGGCCCATCCCGACAGGGCTTCTGGGCATGGCCATGGCTGTTGGGTCCCTTCGTGCACGCGGGGTAGTGGTTGATGTTGGAGCTTCCTCTTATGTTTGAGCTGGCGGGAAGGGACTGGGTGGGATTTCCACACCAGGAAAGATGTCGGGCACCACAGGGCCTCTCTGCCAAGAGCACATGGCATGACACTTCCATGAGGATGGGATGACTTCCACTGTGGTGGGGCTTGCAGTCCTTTGCCAGTGCTGGACCTCAGAAATCCCCTTCTCCACTGGAGACCATCTCGGCAGCCGGACAGGGACATCCCACTGTCAAACTCCATCTAGTGGCACGTCTGGGCCTCGGCATGGCCGGACCATCTCCATCCCAGCCACTCCACAGCCTGGACACTTGGAGCAACCAGCTGGCCCTGTCCTTGGCTGCAGGAACGGAAACACCAGCAGATTGCTCCCTGCTCCTCTTGCCGTGCGCTGGGCAGTCTTGGAAGAGCGTTTTGTGGCAGCGATCTGTTTATGAGCAAGGTAAACAGCCGACGCAGCGGGGTATTTGCAGCGAAGGCTTTGCTTCATCATCCAGTGGGGAGAGCCAGCGAAAAGCAAGTTAGGATTTGGCCGTTTCGATGGGACAGTCCAGCTGGCAAGTTGTGCGCATTTGTCCCTTCCAGGGGTTACAGATGTGTGCTGGACACTGTGGGAATGGGATTTTATAACAGTAATTAGTTTATTCCTGAGGTAAGCAGTATAAATAGGAGAAAAATTTGTTTCCTGTTCCAATGCAAATAACCAACTGGCAGCCAGTTGGATAAGGTCCATCGAATATCAAAAGCCGAACAGGGGACTGTGTCAGCTCTATATCCCCTTCTGGCTTATTTGCATGCTGGTTGGTAGAGGAATGTTTCTCTTTAGGTTACTAAATTTACTAGCTTACTGTATTTTTTTAGCTTGGGGCTGGTTATTTGAGTGGCCACTGGCCAACTGGCTGCCTACTGTTTATTTGAATGGCTGGTGGCCAGCATTTGTCACTGGTCCTCTGAGCATCCCAAACCCAATCGACATGATTGACCCAGGATAATGGACTTCTCAGCTGGGCTGACCCCACGTCAGCGGCAGAGGTCTGCGTCACATCCCAACAGGCTTCTCCTCCACCAGCCATGAGCCTTTTGCTGCTTTTGCTTTTGGAACAACCGCGTGTTTTCTTTCTGCCTTTCTTGCAGCTTCTAGTTTTCCCTACAGTGGCATAAGCCACAGCTAGAAAGAACTCTGCTCCACGGAGCGGCTGTTCTCTGCTGGGTGATGCTTTCTAATAATGCTTTGGCCTGTCTCTGCACCAGGGATGTGAGGTCCTCCTCCTGCTCCAATAAACATTGCATCTGTGTTTTCCCCAGGCTTCCTTCACACCCAGTCCCAGACTTGTGCGGGATCCCCACCCTCTGCACACTGTGGTTTGAGCAGAGCGGGACCCTGCTTGGCTTTGGGTGCTGTCTCTCTCACCATGATGTCCAGGCGGGACAAAGCTTCACTCCTCTTGTGGACGAGAAGCAGTTGGTTGTTGTCCCATCGACAATAGAGTTTGTTTTGCTAGAGAAAATGGGAAATTTGGTAAAAATAATCTCTCAAAATAAGGCCAGGAGGAATGCACAGCCTGACCCAGGTTAGGAGCAGGCTTGGTGCCTCTGGGTGTGGAAAGCTTGGTGGAGAAACAGTCTGGTGTTGAGAAGCTCTTCTTTATCACCCTCTTGAAGGTTTTCCATGCTTGACCAAGGGCCATCTTTTCCATCTGTCTTGCCTTGGAGATGGATACGGTGTGCGAGACGTGACCTCAGCCCCTAGTCTGGACAATGCTTCCTCGGGGACCTGGCAAGGGACAGGGTCACTGTGGTTCAATGCGAGTGGTTCTCCATAGCCCAGAGGGACTGAGGTTGGTGCAGGGCACTGCACAGACACCAACAGTCCTTATTGACCAGGCTGAGCTCCCTGGGATCTTGAGAGGGCTCAACACCAACCCCTTGACTTGCATGGGGACCTTCATAAAATGTTCTTCACGCACCTGTGGAAGAGCTGTGTGCGCCTAAATGTAGCCTCCCTTTTCCTGCCTTGAACATACACTGCAAGAGGCAGATGCTCCCATGATGGCTGATGGCACTGAAGATGGACGGGGTGTCCCCAGGGTCCCTGCAGACACAGCAGGGAATCGCTCCAGTGACACCAGCTGCCAAAACCCACATTCACGAAGGGTGTTTGGGTGTGTTGTCACATCTAAGCCCCCTTGTGAGTCTGAGCCCACATTTTCAACTGCTCTGGAGTGAAATGAAGAGATGCCTTCATGCTAAAATACTTCGGAGGAAGCTGTTTGAGTCAGTCTTAGAGGAGCCTTTCCTTGCAGCAATGGTAAATCCCAGACCTTGCAGGGTTGCAGTGCGAAGAGGGAGGAACTGTGGGCTCAAGCGCCGTTCACGGCTCTGGTCAGCAAGGCTGCAGATCCATAGCAGAGCACTTCATTATCTTCCTTGCTCTCTTGTTTCTACACACACTTCTGGTGCTGGGTGGCTCCACATGGATTCCTGCTCCAGCATCTCCCAGCAGATGCTGGTGAGTCGGCAGGGCTCTGGCTGCCAAAGAGGGGACGAGGGCAGGGCCCCTGTGCCTGTCCCTTCCCCACCGTCACCATGCAACTCCCACGACAGATGAGTCCCCTGCCCTCCCAGCCCTCTCCTAGGACATGGGCTGGCATTGCTCCCTTCTTCTGAGCTCAGTCTGGCTGGGTGCTGCTGGAGAGTCCTCCAGGGACTGGGAGGAAATTTGGTACCAGCCCATCTGGGATGGGAGGTGGAAACCCAGCCATGAGGTGCCTGCAGGGGCTGAGACCATCTCTGCCATCGCGGGCTGAGCTGCAGGTGCCTGGAGACCCCCAGGCCCACCTTGACCTTCCCAGGACCCCAAGTCTCCATGCCAGGACAGAAGGAGGATGGCTGGGGCATGCTTACACCTTAGAGAAGACCTGCTCTGAGAAGCCAGGGGATGGTCGTGGTCCCTGGGCCAGCACAGGGCTATCTCTGGTGGGGATGGGCTTTGGAGTCCCTTGGCCCCAGCCAAGGTGGTCTGGGCTTGGCACGGGCTAGTGGCTCCTCTTTGTGTCCAGCCGCTGCCACTGGTGTGAGCTCAATGAAACGCCCTCCTCGCCGTCCTCCCATTGAGGAGAGCCCCCCGCCGAGCTGCCCGGTGAATGAGGAGCCGCCATCACCAGCCCAGCGGCTGCAGGAGACGAGATTTCATCTCCTCGCCCTTAATTCCTCCAGCCGCTCTGCCAAATCCAGCCTCCATCCCGCCTGCTGCTGGCTGGCTCTCCGGCGCATTCACAGCCCGCCATACAAACCCGCTTGGGATTGTTTTGATTTTAAAATCCTATTAGTCTTAAATTAATTGCCTTTTCTTGCGGAGCAGCGGGTTGGAACTGGCGGGCCTGGCTTGTAATTATTAACTGGGGAAAGGCTTGTGCGGAGAAAAGCTACTTCTCTCCTGCTGGGTTGTGCTCTATAGGCGCAGCCCTTCTGTCCTGCTTTCTTCTTCGGCTTTTATTAACCAGCTCATCCCCTTTTGCTGATCACCCTTTTATCTGGGAAGGGATGGAGAAGCTTTGAACCTTGGAATTAAATTCTCCTCAGAGCCATGACGAAGGGGCAAGTTTTGGTTCATTTCACGCTTGGGGAAAATGGGAAAAGCCCTTAATGGGAACTGAAATGTGTTGGTGGGGATGCCAAGGGGTTAATGCAAGGGGGAAGGACTGCAGTACCTGGGGAGATGATCCATGTTCATGCCGGCTGTGCTGAGCCTCTGTGTAATGCCAGGACCTGGCATCCCTGCTTGCTTCACGCAGGAGAACTTTCCCCGGTGCTGGGATCCTCTCCCTTATTCTGGCACAAGGACCCTCGGATCAGGCATAAGCCAGGAGGAGCCTCGGGCTGTTACTGCAAACAGCTTGGGCACAATGGCAAGCGACACTTTTATTTATTTATTTTTTTTAAAGATGAAATTAGATTTTAGGAAATTTCTGACACCAAGACTTGGTGTTGGCGCACCTGTGGGATCGAGATAAAGAGCGTTTGCAGACCTGGGTCAGGGCCACGTGAAGTCGTGGGTCTCCAGACGCTCTGTGCTGTGATGGTGGGATGGTGGCCGGCCCCAGGGAGGGGGTCAGGAGGACTGGGACACCTCTGCCGTGTCCCTGCTCGTGCTCTCACCTGTGTGAGGGGCAGGGGCTGGTCCCAAAGCACCCATGGGTGCCAGGGACTGTGCTGGCTTCAGGAGGGTGCCGGGTACAGAACAGCCTGTGCCGGTGGAGGACACGTCCCGCCCGGGGCAGGAGCGGTGCTGGTCACATTAATAAGTTGCTTTGGCTTTTTTCCCTTTCGGGTGGAGCTGAGGACTGGCCGTGCCAGGTCCCATCCTGGCGGTGCTGCCCGCATGGGACCGGCTCCTGCCAGTCTCCCTCTGCCCAGGAAGGCTGGTGGTGGCCGGCGCTGCTCCTGCCCTGGATGCGGCTCTCTGGGTCCTCTTGTGCCGGAGCCATCCCAGGTCACTCCCGCCCCTGGGCCAGGAGAAAGCAGACTCTGACGGGATTTTGCCATTTCCCCAAGGACGCTGGGGGTATCTTAGGGAACATCCTCATACTTTAAGCCTGAGCGACCAGCTGGAGCAGCATCGGTCAGCAGGGACCACAGCAGCCCCAATTGCCCTCCATCCCCAGAAGATAGACAGGGGAGAAAGTGGTCTGGCGAGCAGGGCAGCAGAGGTCTGGACTTTTCCAGGATTTTTTGATTCCTGGCGACAAATCTCTCTTCAAGTCTGTGCATGACTGAAATTCATCTTGGCTTGTGGGAGCTCAGCGCGCCTAGCCAGGGAGGAAGGGAGGGGAGGCTGGGCAGCGGGCAGCAGCTCAGCTCACCCAGCCTGCCTGCCGGATTAGGCAGAACAGCTCTCGCGACGACGGCTCATGGGCAGGGTGAAACAGGAACTCCAGCTTCACAGACAGAGTTATTTTGGTAGCTGTGCGCAAACCCCCCATTGGAAAATGTGACACGCTTCTTATCCCCTTGAATTTGCTCACAAAACACTAATTAAGGCATGTAATGAAGACAGCAGCATCCATTAATAAAGAATCATTATGGGGACGGATTAGCGAGCTTATCGGAAACAGGTGGAAGTGAGCTGGGAGTCTGCTCCGGGCGGCATGTGCGAGCCGAGGCTTTCCCAGCCCTCCAGGACAGCGTGCCGGGAGCCTCCGAGGGATGCACCCTGCGTCCCTCTGCCACGGGATGGATGGGGCAGGCGGGGGGGTGTGCGTTCAGGGAGCTCCCCTGCGCCGGGGACCGAGCTCCGCACCCCTCCCCAAACTGCTCCGCCGCCTGGGATGCTGCCAGCGGTGTCGGGTCCTTCCCTCCCTGTGGGGAGCCACATCCATCCACGCAGCAGATAGGAGCTGGGGGGGACAGCGAGACCCATCCAGCCCCTCGGGAGGGAGGGAGGTGGGGAACGGCTGAGGAAAGGGCAATATCCGCTCCTTGGAGGAATAATAACTTCTCAGGCCAGGGGAGCGTGGTGTCTTTCGTGCCCTTGTTAGCCCCTGACACCTGCCTGCCTTCTGCCCTGCTATTAATACAGAGCTGACTCACGGTCTCTGCAGCCCCTCTGGGCAGGATTTAGGCTGCGAAGACGCTCAGCCTGGTTATTTGAAGGTGCGTTGCGTCTATTTCTGAGCAGCTCAGCTAAGGCCAGTGATGAAGAAAGGAAGCTGGGCTCTCCCTGGCCTTTGACCTCCGTTTGGGAGATATTCCAGTGTCATCCCACACTGCTGCTTGGGGACCACCTGCCCTCCTGTGAATTGGGGACGTGGCAGCCCTGCGTCCAGCCCCAGACCCCGGTGGGCCACCCTCCCAGCCCCTCTGCCACCAGCTCCCATTGCGTTCGCACAGGGAACCCATCAGCCACCTCCGGTCCTTTGCCAACCGGGGACTCCCACACTCGCTCTGACTGTCTCCTCCTTTGAGCTCTGGGGTCCCAGTTCACCCACACAACTCTCCCCCTACCCCCAGTTATCTGCCTAGGTTCACCCAACCCACCATCCCAGTATCTGACAACCTTCCGCATCCTTTTTTCTTACCGATTGGCATCCATTTCCCACAGGCTTCAAACCCACCTGGGGTGGTCCTGGCTGCATGGTCCCATCTCCTGTGCCATGGATGGCTACACCTGGGCTGGAGATCAAGTAAGCCTTCGAGAAAAGCGTGAGGAATCCTCACTTATGGACATGCTGGGGAAAGCACGTCCCATCTCCTCCAAGGGCAGGCAAAAAGTACCTCTGCTCTCACAAGCATCCTCCCCACGCTGCTGCTTGCAGTATCCTTCAGCCTGGACTGGTGGAGCTTCTTAAGCATTGCCCGGGCCGCAGGGGGACCAGGGGGGCTGAGGCTGTGGTCCCTTGTGGGTGTCTTGGGAGGGAAGCGAAGCAGCAGGTGGTTTTTCTCGCTCAGGGCATGATGCCCCGTGAAGAGCAGAGGAAGGTGTGAGCCAGCAGTTTGGCCTCATGGAAACGGAAACCGGAGAGGGGAGATTTATCCACGGGCATTATGTGTGGTCTCTACAGAAAGCTGGTAATGCAGAGAGGTCATGCGTTTAGCAGGGGGGGTGTTTGGCTGATGGCTGGGGAATATTTTGTGTATTCTATTTTTTTGTATACCTGTTACCACGGCAGAGGAACTGGGTCTGGAGAGCCCTGCTGCAGCCCTGGTGCTGGATCCCAGAAGAGCATCACCTACTCCCACACAGGCCACCCATTGCCCTGAGCCGGGGAATGTCCTGGCTTCATCTGGAGCCCCTGGGACATAGCATTTGAATGGAGGGACAGTCCATACTGGCATGTACAGGGACAGGACTGTGCATCCCATGGCGGGGCCAGACCCTGCCTGGTTTTCCAGGGTGAGACGATGCTTCATCATCAAGTGCTGAGCCCCATGTCTGGTGCCCGTTGCTGCAGCTGGATGGGGGACACCTGGGCAGGTACGTGGTCCTCAAGCGCCAGAAGAGCCAGCAACTTCACATGTTTTTACTTGTCACCTTTTGGTCTCAGGTTGGTCCCTAAAAGTCTAATCCTAACCCTCCAGCTCGTCTGTGTTTTGGTAACGTTGCCAGGTACCGGAGAAGGGTGAACTGTGCCAGGTCTCACTTAGGTGTTGCTGTCAGGGTAATGCAGCCTGGAGACCCCTGCACCACGGAAAGAGCGAGGGGAACCCAAAGGCAACAGCGCTGCTTGGGTCTTTTGTGCCAGGTGCTCCTGTTTTTTTGGGAAGAGCTCTCCTCCAGCGAGCAATGCCCAACATCCACCCTACAACGACCTGCTGAAGCTCACCCAGGCCTTGGAGGGCTGGGGCAGGAGTGCAAAGGGCGAAGATATTATTTGGATTGCATTTACTTCCACGTCTCCAAAAGAAAAGCAAAATCTTTTGTTTTGGTGGATGTTTACCCCTGCCGGGAAAGCCGTGGCTGGTTGGCAGAACGTTCCCGGGAACCGATTTCACGGAAGATCTCATAGCAGTGGCTATCTCCCAGCTCGGCCTCTCTGGCTACGCGTTCCCACCGGCCGTGCCGTGGCTGGGATGTTCAAAGGAGCTTCTACTCCCACTGCATTCCTGTGCCTGCACTCATCTGCTCCGGCAGACCAGCGCGGGGCTGGTCAGGAGGCACCGGCAGGAAAGGAGGAAATGCCTGCAGTTTTCTTACTCCAGACCATCTGCACATCTTCAGTCCAACGCTCTCTGAAAAGTTTTCCCTGGATGAGAGTAGTTGTCTCCGCTCAGCCCGGCTCATGGCATCCTCCCTTGTTCCTTTCTGTGGGATCTGGGCTTTGCAGCAGGAACTGATCCTTTCCACCAGTACGGCTATTTCCAAAGTATTTCCAAGACCTTTGGTTTCTTGGAGCTGGAGTGCAGAAGCTTGGCCACCATCCCTGTTGCCCTGGGTGCTTGGACCCAGCGGTAAATCTCCCCGCACTTCTCCACGCACCTCGGCAGAGATGTCTGACAGAGATGCAGACTCATGGTGGGGGTCCTGCCTTGAGCTTCCTACTCCCAGTTTCTGAGCTCCTCCTTGCAAAATTTGCAAGGATGAAGTTTCCCGGGTAGGGAAGGCAAGGGGAGGGTCAGGAGAAGAGCAGCAGCCCCTGTGATTTACTGACTTGCTTTCTTCTCTCCTGGTGGATTTTCCTTTCTCCCTTTGGCTTGTTGTTTCTCTCCTCTCCTGTCTGCTTGTGGTTTGTGGTTTCCCCCCAGCGTAACCTGAGTAGATTATGTGTTTATCTGCGATTACAGGACACGTTTTGGCTGCCTCCTTGGTTTCTGAGGTTATTTGCAGAGCCTTAGCCCTGGCCAACCCCAGGCTCTTTGGGGTCCCCCCCGTGCGACATCCTGCCATGGCACAAAAGGGTTTCAGTACCCCACGTCGCCCTGTCCCAAGCATCTGTGGGCAGGCAGAAGTCTCCTGCGTTTGCCCGGGCCGGTGGGGAAAAGCCCAGATTCCCCACGCATTGCAAGGCATCCCTCGTTTCACCACGCAGGCTCTTCCTCTCTGCAAAACCTCCTTCTCCAGCCGGCTCTGTCCTTTTCTGCTCAGCCTCTCTCCTCCGAAAGACCCTTCCTGCTCAACCCCAAAATGGACTATTGTCCTCCTCCCACCCTCCAGCCCTTGATCTTCTTGCCAGAGAGGCTGGCCAGCCCACCCCGGCGGGCAGCTGCCTGACAGCTCTCAGCTGTGGGCTCGCCCGGCTGTCGGTCCCGGCCACCGGCTCGCTGCTGCCTGCACCCTGCCTGCACCAGGAGCCTTCACCCGCCCCGGCCCCGCAGGCAGGAGCTGGGGGGGATCTTTGCTGCTGCTCCAGCCCTGGGCATCCGGGCAAGGAGAGGTAGGAGCACGTGGAGAGCAGTGGCATGGGCTTTCCCTCTGGGCTTTTTTGCACCTTGTAGGGCTTCTTGCCTTCTTCTTCCTTGCCAAGTAACAGCGATAGAACAAGAGGAAACGGCCTCAAGTTGCGCCAAGGGAGGTTTAGATTGGACATTAGGAAAAAATTCTTTCCTGCAAGAGTGGTCAGGCCTTGGCACGGGCTGCCCAGGGCAGTGGTGGAGGCCCCATCCCTGGAGGGATTTAAAAGACGTGTAGATGAAGCGCTTGGGGACATGGTTTAGTGGGCATGGGGGGGTTGGGTTGACGGTTGGACTGGATGATCTTAGAGGTCTTTTCCAACCTTAGTGATTCTATGACTCTATGATTCTATGATTCTCCTGGTTGTGCATGTCTCTGGCTCCTGGGTCCTGTTGCCCTTGAGGACCCCTTTTGTCCCCCCATAGAGGAGGAGAGGAGAAGGCTGTGCTGTCCATCTCAGGCTGTTTTTTTTTTTTCCTTTAAACACCAAAGGAGCTGTAGTCCAGCAGTTTCTTAGATTCGCTGTACAACTTCAGCTCCTCAGAGGTGAAGCCAAGCTGAGACCTGGCAAGAGGCACATGGTCCAGGTCCCCTGCTGAGAAGGTCACCAAGATCCGAAAGATCAGCCAGCAAGATCCCGCCCTTCAGCTCCTACTCTCCTCCAGCATCTCACCCTCCAATATCCCTCGCTGCAACTTCTGCCCCGTGTTGTGCCCCTGGGGGAGGATTTATTTTCTTTGCAGCAGCTTTTTAGGGACTTGTGGGTTTCCCACTTGGTGAGAAGTTTCATCCCATGGTTTGTGCTGGTGGAGGGCAGGCTGGCCCCATCGCGCTCTGAAACCATCCCATCCCTGCTCTTCAAAGGCATAGCTGACCAATGCACTGACCAACACTATGCCTGTCCAAAGTCACAGGCCTTTTTGCTTTGGAAACATTTAGTTTTTTCTGTTTAGGAGGATAAAATGAAGATACCCTGAGTTGCTGTGACCTAAATGAGAGGAGGGGATGCAACCTCAGAAAATTTTGAGGGTGACATCAAATTGAGGGAAGTGTTGGAGGCCAGAGCTGCTGTTCAGAGGAACCTCAACATGCTCAAGAGGCTGCCAGGAAATTCATAAGGGTCGGGGCAAATGCAGATCCTGGCACCTGGGGTGGATTATCCTCATGTAACAGGATGCTGGGAAGGACAAATCGGGATCCTGTGCCCAGTTTTGGGCTCATCTGAAAAATAAAGGTGTCTGCAAGCTGGAGTGGGTTGTGGCTGAGGGCCACAGAGGTGTTCAGGGGCTGGAGGATGTGATGTCTGAGCAGATGTGGAAAGAACCAAGTTTGCAGGGCATGGAGAAGAGGAGCCTGATGGGAATCTAACTCTCCGTGCCACTACCTAAAGGCGACCATAGAGAAGAAAAAGCCAACTCAGGTGCACAGGGAAAGGACAGTGGCAATGGGAACATGTTGCACGGTGTAAAATTCTGATGGGACATAAGGAAAAATTTCTTCATCCTGAAAGTGGTCAAGCACTGGAACAGGGGCCCTGAGAGACTGTGGCCAAAAAAACCCTCCATCCTCGGAGATTTTCAGCACTCAACTAGACGAGACCCTGAGCAATCAGATCTAAATTGAAATTTAGCCCTGTGTTGAGCAGGGGGTTGGACGAGAGACCTCCAGAGGGCCCATCTGACCTACATTTTTGTTCAATTCTATAATTCATTGTGTAAAATGACTTGCAAATTGCTTCTTCCAAAGGCATTTTCGCTTGTACACATTCTGCCTTGCAAATCACAAGCCATGCGGCTAGAGGTGTAACCTGCAGTTTTGCCCAGAACATCTATTAATTACTCAGTGCAATTCCAAGGTGTGCATTAAATGAAAGATAGCAGGAGAGGGAAAATGGGCTGGAGCTGAGGTGTTAGACAGGACTGCCCTACAGCTTAATTCAGTTCCTGAGTTTGTCATTTGTTCCCTGAGGGATTCTAGACAAGATTCTAGGTAATAATACTTTTTACCCTAGGCTGACTGTAAGTGCATTTCCAGCACCTAGCAAAATGAGGCCTGGATATTTTTTTGCACAGTGGGGATTGGAAAAAGGACTGTGGGAGCATCAGGAGACACAAATCTTCCTCGTCTCTCCAACACAGAGAGAAGGTTGTACCTATGCAGTGCTCTGCTTCGCACGGGTGAGATTCCCCAGCAGCTGTGAACACCACAGGGAGCGAAACTACACCTCGTCTTTATATAAGATGGAGATCCTATAGGTCTTATAACCTTCCTGTGGCAAACATAGCAATAATGAATCTGGCCCATTTCACTGCCTTTCAGCTTAAGGCATATCTGGACATTTTCCTCCCAAGACTGTTCAAGTCATGGTTGGCTTTTCAGGTGCATCAGCCATACCTTCACCCCTGTAAATGTCGGTTTGTCATATGGGAAAGCCCGTCAGACTGCACTTCAGCATTTCTACTATTTACCTTCAGTCTCCAGCCAAACCCACCACTACACCGGCCAAGGTTCTGGGAGGAGGAGGGTGAGATGCCACTGCTCTCTCCTGGGTGGCAGGACAGATGTTGGACTGTGCATCTCGGCCTTGGAGGAAATATGGAGACAATATGAAGGATGAGATCGAAATCCCTTGAAATCGGCCATGTCTTCTCCATTCCCTCCAAGGTCTGCTTGCTTTTGGCTCTCGTGTAGCTATACTGAGAGGAAAGGAAGGACTGGGTGGCGGGGGGGTCTTCTCCATGACCCATGTGTCATTCCCCATTATAGCATCTGTACGATAAGACTTGCAGATGCTCCCAAATCCTATTAGACCCACCCACCTTCCGGCACTGCCCCCTCCCTGGGGATGCAGGGATGAGGGCGTGGGGTGCGGGACCACACAGCTGAGCCTGAGCAGAGATGAAAGATTTTCATAACAAACAGCTCTGGGCTGGGATAAAGAAAGGGATGTTTTCAGCCTGTGAAAGGGATGATTAATTGCACAGTTCTGTCTACCTGCTCCTCGCTCTCCTCTTATTAAAAATATCCTTGGTGCTTCCACATAACCAGCCCATGGGATGGGTGCAAGCAGCACTGGGGGTGAAATCTCTAGGCAAAAACCTAGAAATTCTTCTCCTGAGCCATTTGGAGCGGCTTCCCCTGCTCCTGCCGAGCTCCTGGCCTCTCAGACCCGATCTGAGAATGGAGACAGACACAGAGTGGGTCTGTGGCCATTCCCAGACAGTGGGATGTCTCCTGTCCTTGACCAAATTCGGGCAGAGATTGGGATCTGAGCAGAGCAAGGCTGCTCACTTCCATGGGCTGAGCACCCCGGATCCATCCCAGGTTGTGGTGCATTCGTTATTAAATGCTGCCAGGCAAGGAACATGGGAAACAGGGAGGAGGTGGCTGGTTTGATACCATCTTCCCTTTGCTGCATAAATCCCTCGTGGGCAGCACGTCGGTCAGGGTAGGGGTGTTTGTGATTTAGAGGCTGTCTCCTCAGGCTTGGCTTTGAGCGGATGGGCCTGGAGCAGCCCAGATCTGCATGCCAACCCATCCAGACAGCCTCCTTCACAACCCACCTCCTCACCAGCTGTCTCTGTAGCGATCGCTAACACACCTATCTCAACGCCTCTGTAACATACCCTGAAATCACGAGCCAGGAGAAAGACAGAAGTCTTGCGCGTTGTTGCAGTGTGTGGGTCTGGTTTGAAATCCGTCTCTATTTGCTCAGGACAGTTCCTCCTGGGGGATAAGAGATGGGAGCTTAGCAAAAGACGGGAGCTTAGCCACCCCACGTGGCAGGGGGCACGCAGACCTACGCACGGAGATGTGGCAGGTACTGAAATGCCCTTGGCCTGCCTCCCTCCCCCGTGCTGTGCACATATATGCAAGACAAATTCCTCCCCAAAGCGCCTGGGGACTGGAAGGATCTATCCAGAGAGATTTATCCTGCTGGAAACTGATTTCATTTAAAAATATGGTGTGTTAACGGAGGCACTTCCAGAGCATCTTATGTGAATGCATTAAAGTGGGAGGAAGAGGAGCTGGGTGAGCAGGAAGGACTTGGCAGCGGTTGGTGCCTGCATCTCTACAGAGGTGGGGGAACCATCACAGGAGTGGAAAAAGATGGAGGAGGTTTTGGGGACAGCAGCAGCACCTTTCCAACCCCCGAGGAGCTGCCTTAGCCGCTGTGCTGGCCCGGCTGAGCCGTGCCTCTGGAGCTCGAGAGGGTGCCGTGGTCCCCAAAGTTGTGTCCAAACGACCTGTAGTGATGTTCAGTGATGCAAACACCAGCCATCAGGTCCTCAGAGCTGCAGAGACCACAGCCTCTGGGTTGTCCCTTTGGGATTCCTATTTTCAGGATCTGTCTTTCACAAAGTCCAGAAATATGTGTGGTTTTATTTTTCATGAAAACTGTGATTCCAGGCTGTGGCAGGGCCCCAAAGGCTGGGTTTTTAAGAGTACTCACAGTACTTCAGGTGTAAGATAAATCGCCCTGTGTTAAACTCAGCCCTGTGGTCGCTGTCAAACCCGTCCGGGGCTGTAAAAAGCAATCACACTGTATTGAAATCGCCTTAACTTGTTCCCAGTGAAAGGTGCTGGGCTAATTCAATTAAAGGCCTAGCGCAGATGGATTTAGGAGCTGGGGTGGAGGATGAAAGAAAGCAGAGAAAGAGGGAGAGATCCCTGCGGAGGCGGGGAGCGGTGCTCCCTGGGCTCTAAGTCCATCACCTAATTGCCCTCTGCTTTGAATCCAAGGGACAAAGGCTGCCCCTTGCCTCCTGCCCCCAGCACGGCCTTTTGCAGGGGAGAGATTCGGGGGTGCCCCCTCTGTGAGTGCAAGGAGGGAGCTGCTTAACTCCCCTTTGGTCTGAAAGGATTTCCCCTAATCCTGACCTCTCCCGGCGCTGCTCAGACGCCGCTGCTGAGAGCAGGGCGTTAGTGCCGGCTTTAATCCCACCCCACCGCTCTCCCCTCCGCGGGGGCACTCGCCCCTTTTCAGCCTCTGTGTTTGGGATTGAAAGGCTTGCAAAAAGCCTTTGGAGTTCAGTTCAAGAGCCACATTCCTCAGGACACAGCCCGCTCCCCGGGAGCCGGATTGCAGCGGCGAGGATGGAGCTCTCCTAGAAACCCCACTCGGATGCTGCATCTCTGTCCCTCTTCCCCCGACTGAGGGTCTGGAGCGGCACCAGGATTTGGACTTGCTGGTAGTGGAGCTGGATCCCCTCTTTTCTGCTTGGGATCCTCCGGATGAGCTATTTCCAGGTCCTTCCGTGGGGTTTTGTCCCAGAAACAGCAGACAGAGCCCTCGCAGGATGGTGTGATCTGGCTAAGGATGCTCCGCCGTCAGATTTATAAGGTTCATGCTGTTGAGGCTGCTATTACCAGACACAGCTTCTCCCACGCAGAAGTGTTTTCTCCCCTGCAAAGCCTGGCAAGGAACGTGCTTTGCTGAGGAGCAGGAAGCACAGATCAAAGTGACGTTTGCTCCATGGATTTTTCTGTTATTTTTCACCTGGTTAATTGCTGTCTATTAATGTGCGAAGCCCTGGGCAGCATTTGCCATGAGAGGCCAGGCTGGTTAGCTTGATGTGCTGTCAGGCAGTTACTAAGGCTGATCCACGGCTACCCAGAGGTGTCCCTAGGGATGCACGTCACCACGTATGTGATGGCTGGAGGCTGGAGAAGTGCAGCATCAGGGCTGCAGGATGGTGGGAAATGGGGTGAAGAGGACATTTGTTCCACGATTCCCTGGCAGTCTCTCAGGCTGGAAAGGGGAGAGGCAAATTCACGGGCAAGCAGAGGACTCTACGAGACTATGAGGGGCCAGCTATGATCTGGGCAGGGAGTGAAGTAAGTGGACCTGCAAATGAAACAGCACTGGGGTCCTCATGGAAGTGACTGGTGGCAGAAAGGACACACAGCACCTTCCCAGATGGGGATCAGCAGTGCTGTGCTAGCCGCCGTACCGGTGTGAGCGACGGCAATGGGCAGCAGGGGTGAGGTCCTCCCGTGAACCGCGGCTGCTCAGCTCCATCCTCCTGCCCTTGGGTTGCTGTTCTGGTCAGGGCCAAGTCTGGACACATGTGCTGCGTGAGGCATTTTTCATGCGGATGCAACAGCGCCGTTCGACTCGCAGAACTGCGTCTGCTGATCCCCAACGAGCGCAGCCGGGTGACCGACCACACCTCTGCTCAGCTCCGCTGCCGTAACATGGATGGCCGTGGAACGGGGAGGTACTCAGAGGCTTGAAAGCTGCCTGACCATCAGCAGGAGAGCCCGTGGACAGGGTACTGGTCCCCAAGTCCCGCAGTGATGCCCGCAGGCCTTAAGGCACATGCTCTTTCCAGAAAGCCAACAGAGGTAGCGATGGGGAGAAGACGCTGTGGTCTGCACTGCAGTGCAGCATCTTCTGCAAGGTGTGTGGAGAGAAATTCGCTGGCTGGATTCACATGATGAGCTGTTTGCTCACTGCAGTTCATTTTGCCCTGAGAGAGGGACAATATCCCACCATCAGCCCAGTCCTGGGGACCTCATGACATCCAAAAAGAGGCATCAGACCTACTAGGAGAGGAGCAGGCTGCAACGTGAGGATTCCTCCTCCTCTGAGACACTCCTCCAGGGACAGGGACGGCACGGGACATTTCAGGAGTGCTGCAAGCTCTTGGTGATGCTGAGGAGCTGAGTCAACCCTAAATGAATCCGCAGGGGCAGTGTCAGGTTGTGGTTGGATCTAAGTTAGGGAGTCACATTCGGCACGTCCGGTGGCCGAGGGGCTCTTTGTCTCTTCTCGTCTGGGCCGTTGAAGGCTGCGGAGATCAGGTTTCCGAGGTGCTCTGGGCCGTTCAATAAGGGTGACCCATGTGTGAAGCTGCAGGGTAGTTTTTCTGCTGCCAGCCGTGCTTCACCCAAAGACATTAGATCGGGCTCTGAAGAGATGGGGGCATTTTGGACCTGGGCCATACCAGCACATTCAGCTGCAGATGGTTACAGGAACAGATAACTGGTCCTGCAGAAATTCCAGGAAGTCTGATCACCCTGGAACATAGATCCTATTCACATCGTCTGTAACCTGAGAGCAGCTCTTCGGAGCTGGGATTAGCAAAAGTATTTGGCTTCACCTGCCCTACTCCCAGGGAGCTGGTGGGCCAGTGCTAAAGCCCTGCTGGTAGGGAAGAAGAGGAAGGGTTTCTGCAGGCTAACGCTGGTCCTGGCATGGGAGAAACTTGCTTCTGCTCTGGTAATAGCCATGGAAAGGTGTGAGCAGGGGCTTTACCTGGATAACTCCCTGCCTGGATCAGCGAGAGGTATGAAATCTATATATGATGGGTCACATATACACCTTGCACACCCAGACTTGTCTGCAGGGGCAGCACAGGCACGGATGTGCTCTTGCCTTACCACCCCAAAATATCACCGCCAGCAGAGATGTGTAAAGCAGGGGGTTGCACGGTGGAGTGGGGTGAGCAGGACATATGAATACAAAGCACACACTGCCTCTGCAGCCAGGGGAAACGCTGAAATCTGCACCTGGAAAATACACTTTTCCTTCGCTGGGGTTTATCCTGCTCCCTGAGACTAGGCAGCGACCTGGGCTGCCTGCCCCAGCCCCTGCCCTGGGGCACGGCACCTGGATCCAGAGCGGATCCGAGGAGGAGCTGGGGCTCCCTCCCCAAGGAAGTGGGTATTAGGCATCCCAGAAGTGATGCACAATTCCTGCAGGCTGGGCAGGGAGATGCTCTATGCCCACGACTGGAAGAGGTGTGGGAAACCCCTGCCTGTCTCTGGAGTTTGCAGCATTGCTTCTGGAGTTTGCAGCATTGCTTCTGGAGTTCGCAGCATTGCTTCCCAGGAAAAAGAGCTGAGAAGTTGCCTGGTGCTGAGGACTCAAGCTGGAAAGCTGCAAAATGAATGGATAAACTGGACAGAAACAGTCACCGGGACATACCGCACTCGCTAGGGTTGGAGCCAAGTCAGATGTTTTATGGGCCCTGCTGTCTAAATTTCTGTCCCGGAAGACTGGAAGCTGGTAAATATGATACCGATCTTTGAAAGAATGACCTGGGAAACTAAAGGTCAGTGAATCTGACTTCTGCACTGAGCAAATTATCAATATTATAATAAAAGACCAAATGAATAGACATGTGCATGTTAGCCTGCGAGAAGGTTAAGATGACTTCTTGCTGCGGAGGTGATGCCTCTCCAGTGCAGCTAGCTGAAGGAAGAAACATGTGTGTAAATCAGGGAGAGTCTCTTGAAAAAGTGTCCTTGATTTTCCAGAAGCTCCTGACAAGTTCCATCACTAAAAGCTTTTATTTTGTCACAGCCTGAGCAAGAATGTCATTTCATGAGTTAGGAACAGGTGGAGAAGCAGACTTTGCAAAGGGGAGATGCTAGTAGGTTTAAATCTAGCTAAAGGAAGTATTTTTTCTACGGCGTGTAACTGAACAGTGGCACTCACTGCCATGCAGTGTTTGTGAAGGCCGAGTGCATTAAAGGCTCCAAAAAGCAAGCCGATAAAGCCGTGGGGGACAGATTCATCCAACATCCAGTGTCTGTCAGTGCCTGGCAGGTATCTGAAGCACAGCTGGGACACGTATTTCAATTTCTGCGATTTGTGCTGACCCATGTCATGTCTTACCGGCTGTGATGGGGTGGGATGGGGTAAGTGAGCTTGATTTTTCTTTGTGTCCCCCCACCCCAGCAGTTGTATTATAATGTCCCTTGAGCTTTTCTTGGCACCTCTTTCTCAAAGACCCCTTTTGCTCATGCCTGAGCCCACGGCTGGATGCAGAGGCACCCCGGTGCTGCTCGAGCGGTCCTGAGGGCTGGCGGGGCTGGGGCAGGCTGTGGGTCAGGGCAGGGGATGCGCATGGGGAGATGATGGGAGAGGGCTGGGCTGGTCCTCACAAAGCCTCTGGAAGAGCTCAAACATGACAAGGCAGTGGCTCAACCCCTGCAGGGCTGGGGGTCCCGTGGGGGTGAGGAAGGATGCGCTGGAGGATGGATGCCCTTCAAGCACGGTGCTGCTGCCCCGGTGATTTCTTCCCTAGCAAACCCTGATGGGCAGCACTGGCCCCTGCGAAACCTGAGGCCACACTGGGTTGATAACAGTATCGGGGAGATGGCCGCAGGGTCAGAATACCAGCCCCAGCCCCGGCCATACCAGGAGGGCTTCCAGACACCCAAAACCAGCCATCAGAGACACGCTCGGCTGAAAAGCAGGCGCTGGAGAAGATATGCCAGCAGGCCGGGCCAGGGGGGCCACGTATTTGGGGAGACACGAGCCTCTGGATCAGTTGCCAGACAAAGGTGGGCAGGTTCCAATGCTTCATCCTGCTCTGCTCCAGCAGACGAGCTTGTAGAGCAGTTGGCCTGGGGGCAGCAGCTGCGTTAATCCTGGCCCTGCTCTTTATCTAAGGCTCCGTCCGAAAAAATGAGTGTGTGCCTTGCACACCCTCCTGAGCTTTCTGTTCCCCTGAGCCGTGCAAGGCAGAGAGCGTGGCACGGGGGGACAGGTCTGATCTTCTGGTCTCCCTTTCTGCCAGGACCTTGCTGAAGAAGCGTGTGTCCAGCCCAGATCCATGGCCAAACCCGAAACAGGGCTTTGAAAGTGGGATGGCCAGCCTTGAGTCCAGAGAAGCAGTGAGCAACCAGGTCCCCAAGTCACTTGTTCTCATATTTTATTGCTTCCCCTCCTGCAAAGCGTGTGTGTCTGCTGCGTTTCCCCATCTGGTCTCTGCAGAACTGAAACCCCTCTGCTCTCAAAAGCCTCCTTGACGGTGTGCAGGTCGAGCTGCACCTCGAGCATCTCTCTTTCACTCAGAGGCAGCTTTTCTAGACCTTGAATCGTGCCTGTGCCCCTCTCCTGCATTTCCTCCACGTTGTCAACAACTGCTTTGAAGTGCAGACAACAGAGCCGTGCCCATATCACAGTGACGGACTTGCTCCTGCCATGCACGGAGATAGGCTGCTTCCCCTCTATTCACTGCCCCTTTGCTAAAGCCCGTAAGACTGTTTGCCCGCTAAGCCCCCTTTTGTCCTGGGAGCTTATGCTCAGCTCATGTTGTTTCCACAATTGCCTAAGGCTCTTTCAGTGCTGCTGCTTTCCGAGGGAAAAGACCCTGTCTTGTAAGCGTGACCCCCAGTCGTCCTTCCTAGAGGGATTTCGCCACGTTCAATGTGCAGACCCTGCAAGCCCAGGTTTCCGTCGAGTCCGGAGCAGTGGGGAACGTAGCTGGAGGCGTCACGGCTTATAACTCCACCAGGTTTCATCCCTCGCCTTTAGATACTGCACAAGAGCCTTCATATAACACACCCTTAGCATCTGGTATGGCAACCTCAGGAGGGATGGATTCCGGTTTGAATGACCAGGTCATAAACACTGTGCAATAAATGGATACAGTAAATGGGATGTACCATATCCCTGCAGAAAATCCACTGTTGCTGTGTACGGTGTTGATCATTTAGTCTCAGAAAGGATAGAGGAGAACTAGAAAAGGCCCAGAGAAAGGTGCTGAGTATGATCAGAGATGTGGACTAGCAGCGTGAGGCCACGCTGGTCCAAGTCTGGGTCATCATGGGGAGCCTGGCACTTTAGAGAACTAAATATTTTGTTACCTCAAACCTCTATGTCTCCCCATCACCCCCAACTGGGATGGAGTGACCTACAAGCACTGCCCCAGGTCTGAGCCCCTTGCTCCATTTCACATGAGCGATTTGCACAAATAATTAATTAAGCTAGCGGGTCCCAGACGTGGAGACCCAGACCTGGGGTGTACCACGCACACCTTGTAAGCAGGCTGACACTGAGCTGAGGACTGAATTTGTGGCTCACTGAGCTCTGGGTTTCAGAGCTGCTGTCTGTCCATCTGCACTTGGGGCAGTTTCCTCTGCCTCTGGGCAGACTGTTCCCCGTGGGAGCTGCCCAAGCCAAGCAGAAAACCAGGGCTTTGTACATTGCCTGCTCCACCCAGGTGTGGGAGACACCAGTTTGTTGGTCTTGATGTTCTCAGCTTTGACTCCAGCTCAGCCAGACTAGAGAGAAGACAAATCTCTGTGACCACTGGAAAGCAAGATCTTTGGTTTTAGGAGGATGCATTGCATCAAAGCTGGGGAGAGACAGCTAGGGAGAAGCTGGTATGTCTCCGACCCACAGGGTTATCAGTCTGTATTGACCCTAAACAGAAGAGATCTACACCAAGTCTTGGCTAATTTTTCCAATCCCACCATACAGCACCATTTCGCTTTGGAATAACCCCAAGGAATGGTCGGACGGCCACAGTCGTCATGGCTGGGGTGCTGCCAGGCTGGATGGGGACTGAAGGTCAGGAACAGAGATCTCATTGATCGGGGGCTGTGTTGTTGTTTGCTGAGGGCTTTCCCCTGCCACCAGAGCCATCCCTGACTCAAAACTCCTTGGAGCTGGGCAAGGAGCTGCCATCCTGTCCATGCAGCCAGCCTCAGGCTGCCCACGCTTGGCAGATAATGAATTTTGAGCTGCCTCATGGAGGCTTGGAGCAGAGGTGGGGCAGAAGGAAGCATAGATCTGGGAGCCAGGGGGATGGGTGATTGCAAGGCTGGACGTCTTGGTTTGGGAGAGATAAGGTTCAGGTTTGCACAGAGCTCTTCAGCCTGGCATCACCAGCCAGTGACTGGGGCAGCCCATTTGCCTTAAGGGCTTGAAAGATTCAGGAGGAATTTACTGAAGCAAATTCAGTGCTACGGTTGCAAGTAGCTGTTCACTAGGGAATAAGGACCAGCCCTGGCTGCTGGACCAGTTTTGGCTCCTGTTCACGACACTCTTGTGTTCTTCATTTGGGTGTTAGCAGCTGAAGGGCTGAGTTAATGATCCCTCCAACCCTGGGACCAAAGGAAGGCCCCAGGCTTCCCACGTCTCTTTGCAGGTGCTAGAAATCACCTTCTTGTCCTTCCTTCATGGTCCCTTCATGGCCATGGGCTCAGTGCTCAGACCTCTGTGCCTTCCTGGTACCAAGAAGCTGCAAATCATCCAGATCTAGGCATAATCCTCAACACAGCTGGGACAAATGCTGGTCCTGGATCCCAAAATACTTCTGGGTGGGAATGAATGAAGGCTCCTTGCAAATGCTGGGCAGATACCGCCCAAATAAATGACCACAAATATTCAATTACAGTTTGAAATGCATTTGCGCCAACGTGCTCTCTTGAGAATGAGCTTTCCTAGGCAAACACTCAGAAAACCCACATAGTAAGCTCAATTGCTCCCTGAAAACAAATTTCTGAATCGTTTAAGTAGCCACTAATGGTGGGAACTGGGTATCTGGCATCTGAGACACTATCTTCAAAAGGCAATCAGAGCTCTCTGCTTGGCAGGGATAAGCGGGGCAAACAGCCTTCCTCACCCCAGACCTGGTCCTTAACCCCTCTCGCCCCACCCTCTTGTCCCATGGGATGGTGAGGGTAACTCCTGGGCTGAAGCCATCTCTTTGGAGTGTCCGTCCTTCCTCGGTGTGTTTCTGCTTCTGTGCTGGCCCAAACAGGAGACCATGCCTATGAACGATGAGACAACCAGCACCTGGGCAGACCCAGGCAGGATCCCATCTGGGCTGCCTCTAGCTGGATGCTGATCTCTGTGGGATGTGGACACGCTTCTTGCTCGTCAATCCCCCCTATCCTGGTGCTTTCCCATGCCCTGGCACCCCAGGGTCAGCCCCCTGCCTGGTGCTCAGCACCTTCCCAGGGTGGCCGTCTGAGGGACCTGCTCCAGACCACGGTGCGATGGGGCATTTCCCCCGGACGGGGAGGCTCGGAGCCCAGCCGTTGCGTTGCAGAGTCAGCTCTGCTAGTGGGGGGGAGCGTGACCTTGTGACTCCCCACAAATCCCAAATTAATTAATCCCGGGGACGCTGGGGCGGCATGAACAGCCCGTTTGATTTCTCTGCAGTTTTTTCCTGGGGCTCAAAGGGATTAGTGCAGGCGGGAACAGGGAAACATAACAAGGGGCTCAGCTTTCAGCTCCCGCTCCCAGCCAGCAGACTTCTGTTCTTACCAGAGGTATTAGCAGCAGTAATCCACAATGTCTCCGAGCACTATCTGTGTGCGGCATCCTCTTCCTCTCCCCCCGCTGCCCCCACATGTGTGCCCTCATGCTCAGCTCTCTCGTGTGTGTTCAAGTCCTGCCTGACAGACTCACACCATCACAACCCTCTTGGGCACACGCCTCTCCACGCGCATCCCACCCCCCTATATCCTAAGGCATATGCAATGCCCCACGCGCTGCTCACCCAGGCTACTGGGGGGCCATGCACTTCTTGCACATCTGCCCCCATGGCCTAACACAATTTATGTGCAACCCATTGGTGTGTGCTCTCACACACGTGTTCTTTATCATGTATACCCCACCGGGCTTGGACACATGGGCATCCCTCCCCATGCAAGCACGTCTCACGTAAACTCACGTGTGTGCTCACAGCCTGCCCGTCATAGTCTCATCACGCTCCTCCCATGCTTTGCACCAAATACTGGCTCATCTCTGCACGGTCAGCCTGCTCACGTTGTAGGCTGTGGGCTCAGGTCATTTCTCTTATGCCATTCTTCCACGACTCCTTGCTGGTCCCCACTGAGAACTACACCATGGAAGTGGTGCTCCAGAGACAACATATGAGGCTCAAACCGTCTCTTAGAAGGAGTTTCATCACAGCCTGAGCAGGTACCAACTACAAGGACCCATGAAGACATCTGGGCTTGGTATCACCTCAGTGGAAATGGCTGAGCTGCCAGCATCTGCTTCCTTTGACAAATCTAGCACCGTTGCTGTCTGGCACCCCTTTTAGTACCCCTGGGGAGCAGAGGGCATCGCTGTGGCCCAGTAAGCTTGAGCACCTCTGGCACACTTGCAGTCACTTGATTTCTAGGAATGATCTCCTAGATCACTAAGGCTAAGTCACCAGCTGCAGTGCCTGGCTGGGACTGCTGAGGTCCCAACTAATAGGGAGGTGAGGATGGGTGTATTTAGTGGCCCATGGGTACCATTAATTGCCTGGTATCCAGTGCCTCTTCATCCTGCCAGGAAGATGTGAAGACCCAGAGGGTCCTGAGCACAGTCACCTTTAGGATAAGGAGAAGCAGAAAAGTGTGGGGTAATCAAAAGTAACAGGATTTTGTTAAAACACCAAATCACAGGGGTGTGAGAAGTGTCCCTTGACTGGGTAGGGAGGAATAAGACCTCCAGAACTCAGCTGAGCTCATGCGCTTGCTAACTCAGGTGCAAGATCTCACCCCATGCCTGAAGACACAGTGAAGGGTTGCTGCAGATTATGGGGACCCTCCTAAAAATGATCAAGTTCTCCACCAACCAGAGCTTTGCTCAACACCTCTGGCAAAGCAACTGTTAAAACAGTAGGGAAGATCTGTGAAGGTGAAAGAAAAGAGTTTCTCATGAATCTTTTCCAGAGGCAAATGGACCAACTGAGTGTTGATGAGGGAGGGAGGGATGGCAAAGCCACAGATGGAGCACATACAGTGGCCTGGCTTAGCCTTGTCTTTGGGGAAGCACCAAGTGTGGGTGGATGAGGAGCCCCAGATGAGTTCAGTAGCCCCAGGGGTCCAAGCAGAGAACTGGAGAGGAGATGGCTGCTGCTTTGGAATGCTCTGCCAACGGGCGCACTGTGGGTGCCAACGGTGCCACTGCCACCTCCCAAAAGGAGGCCACCAAACAGCAGCAGGACCCGTAACAGCAAGAGCTGTTAAAGAAACTACATCTCCGAAATTCATGTCACACCTCCGAGGGGAAGAGATTCCTGCTGGGGGATGATTGTTTAATCCTATAGAAAAAAAGACAAAAAAAAGAAAGGGGGTATAACAGGAGCTTGCAGCTTGAAATTGAAGCTCATCAAAAACTGACTAGAAATGAGGAAGAGATGTTATCACCCGGGGGATTAACCACAGCAACAATCTGCTGAGGGATTTGGGGACCCTCCAGCAGAGTGGAGGCCAGGCTGTCCCTCACTTTATCCCCACCCTGGGTCCAGCCTGGTGTCTTTTTAAAAAGAAATTCTCTGAACATTAATGTCGAAGTGACAGGAAAATTGCTATACTCAGACAGCCTGACTTGGCTTTGTGGCTGCATCCTCACATCCCTTTCGGGGTGGGCTTGCTTACCTCCTCCCTGAGGTATGAGGATGGACAGCAGAAGCATTTGCTGATCTCTCACCCTCCACGGGAAGCTCACAGGGATGGATGCTTTCCTTTCCCCACCTTCCCACCTGGTCGCTCCACTCCTGTGACAACCCCAGGAGTATGAAACCTGCAGAGCAAAGAGCCAGTGTGCGGCTGATGCCTACTAAAGGGCACCAGTAAATCCTCAACCACCGCTTTAGACATAGGTACATGCATTCCCCACTGAGAGAAAGTCAACCTCCAAGCCCGGTCAGCAATGGGGCTGGGGCAGAGGAGAGAGCAGCAGATGGTGATGCTAAGCAGAGCCAGAAACTCCCTGGATCAGGGACTTTAGTGGAGTGCTAATGGCAGCGTAAGTTCAGCCTCGATTAAACCTCCCGGAGACCATGCATGTCTTCCTTGGGCTGCCTTGCCAGCTCCCCATCCTCTGTTGCAGCTGGAATTAGTATCTCAATTCCCTTTTGCTATTCAGAAGAATGACCCACATCAAGTCCTTCAGAAGAAGGACCCACCCACCCTGGAGCCTGGGCTAGGCAGGGGATTCAGCTGCGGAGAGGACTCTTGGATGCTAATGAGGGCTCAGGAAAGCTGAGAAGCAGGTGACTGTAGGAACCACTTAGCGATGCATGTCTTCCTATGTTGGAGATGACATACTCTGCACCCAGGTTGTGGTGGGGAAGACGTGAGGGCAGGCATCTGTTTGGCTGCAGGCACTCGTCTGGATGGAGGCACCTTCTGGATGGTCCCCAGTACTGGTCCTAGGCACGTCCTAGCAGACTGGGGGAGTTTGAAGGCAATATTAGAGGCTGTTAAGCTCCAGATAAGCTCCGTGGAGAAGCAGGTGCTCCATGTAAGTGTTTTGAACTGCTCTTCAGAGATACACATTGTCTATCTGGAGAGCTTGGGTGCTGGGCTGGACCAGATGCCTGGCCTGAAAGCACTTCACTGCCCACTTGTAGTGCTGGGCATGAACATCAAGATAAAATAACTAAAAATGTCCCCAGAAAACTCCTCTAGTACTTACACATGAGCTGTTCTTAAAGATATTTTTTTCAGTGGGAGAGTGGGGGCATCTCCAGAGGAGGGACTTGGAGGGAGGACTTCTTGTGACCCCCAGGGCAAGGCATTGTGGAGCACAGGGTAAGGGGTGACGGGAGGTGATGGTCACAGTGCAGGATGGAGAGAGTCGAAACGGCATCCTGGGGAGCAGATTGGTGCATCGTGGGGCTAACACAGTGAGCTTGAGATTGCTGAGAAGCCACTGCAGAGGAGACATGACCAACTTCCTAAAGGAGAAAGTCCTCCACCAAGAAAGCTCGTTTTTAATGCTTTTTTCCCAGGAAGAAAAAAGTTGTTTTTTTTTTTCTCCTGGTGCCAGTGAGAAATTGCAGGATGAGATGTAAAGTCCAATTGTGTTTCAAACTCAGCTTTTCAGTTTCAAAGCCTTTCTTTTGAAACTGGAAATGGGAAGTTTTCCTTCTTTCATCTCAGTTTGCTGCTGAGGGCAATGAGATGACTCAGGTCCTGGAGTTTTTCTTCTCTGCCTTTTCCCCATTTTATTTCCCCTTCATTTTGTCCAACTGCAGGAAAGTTATCGAGTAGCAAAAGGACCATCAAAACCATGACACCTTGTCAGCCGGTGATTTCCCCAGCACTGCTGAAATTTTGTGACATTTTAAATGGAAAAGAACCAAGAAAGAAGGAGGGAGGACTGAAACTGGTGATTTATCAGAAATAAAGAAACTTTTCAGAGACCACAATTTACATTTTCATTCATTTTGAAGCAAAATAGCTTTTCTGATTTGCTTCACATCAAAATTTGCCTCCCCACAGGGAACATTTTCTAATAGAAATGATCTCACTTTAATATTTTGGCAGGATTTTCTTGTGTATTTTTTCTCCTTGGAACTGCACTAATGCTGGGCTGTAAAAGATGACGGACTGCTGAGCTGTGTGGGTGCTGAAAGGGCTGAAACCGCTGCTTTGTAGCTGCAAAACTCACTCGTACATGTAACTCTGGAGCCTCCTCCGAGGTTTTGCAAGGCCAGGGTTATGCCCAAGTCGGGAGCAGCTGGGGCTGCCTGCCCCGCCTGGTGCAAAACCTTCACAAGGAGTTTGGTGGTGATGCATTTTAAACAGGACCCATTTCCTTAGCCGAGAGGGAGCCCAGGACTCATGGAAAACGAGTGTACCCATCTCCCCCCACCCAGCGGAGAGCTAAACAGCTGCAGTTTTCCTAGGAATTTTCATGGGTACTTAGTGCCGAAGGGCTGCAAGAAAGGGTTAAAGTGTTTTCGGTTACGCAGTGCACAACAAACAAAGGGGATGTGGTAATCCCTCCTGCCACAGAGTGAAAAGTTCACTTGATATGCTACTTTACACTGATTCTCACAGACTCTGGGATTAAACCGGACACACTCTGACGTCCAGGTTTTCTAGCAAAGGGCTCCAGCCCAGCCTGCCACATTCACTTCATATTTGGGAGCATATTCTCTGAAAATCCTGCTGACAGATGAAGAGCAGGAAGACAGCCAGTTTCCCATGGAACAATAACTCCATGCAAACCGCATCTCGTGGCGCCCAACCTGGCCTTGCTGGGGCGACTGCTGGGGATGTCGGCTGGAGCAGCATCTCTGGGTCCCGGCCAAGCCCCAGGTGCTGTCAGCCAGGATTGTCCTTCTGGTGCATGTCGTAGGGTCTTGCTTTTACGCCCTGGCTCCCCGCCAGGCGTTGGGGCTGAGCTTTGCGCCGCGGTAACGAGTTGCGTGCCAGGGAGCTTTTGCTGAGTTGGGGGGGAGCAGAGGATGTGGGAGCCCAGCACTGGGGTGAAGCGAGATGCCTTGTGCGATGGTTGGGCTGGGATGCTGTGAGCTGCTCTCCCCGGATGCCCCGCTCATTTCCATGCTACTATGTCTTAAAAAGTTCTTGCAGAGTGGCCTCGTGTATAGGAACAATTATCAGAGCTCCCCTAGTTGCACCTCTGTCAACGCTGCCAGGTCCCCAACAGTTCAAAGGCCAGTGGCACGTGAGCATGTTCAGGACATTTGGTTTGATGGGATGTTTGAGCTATTCAGCAAAAAAGATGACAATCTGACTATTGGGGAGGGCAGACTCCTTTCAGCTACAAGGGGATGTTTGTCCTTCAGGTGTTTGGGGTTTGCACTCTTCAGCTGGATGGCAGGGTTTCCCTTTGCTTTGCTGGGAGATGTTGCAGTGGCCTTTTTGAATTCAATGCTTTTTCTTTTTTTCAGATGAAACACTGAAAATTTCCGCTGAAAGCAGGTGTTTTAATGAAAAGGATGCATTCAGGTGAAAATCTGATTATGTCTTGAAAACTTCCCTTTGGTGGATGATTTCTGACCAGTTTCTTCTACAGATGCTGTTCGAGGAACAAGGTGCAAAACTTCCCTCTTGTTCAGTTCTTCAGCTTCTTCCCTGCTTAGGGGCACCAGCATTAGCTCCTCTGTCAGATTCTGACCCTGTAGGTGTAAGAGTAAGAGAGAAGCTGCCCTGGTACCCACGCCGAAAGGATGCCATGCAAGGTCCCTTTTTGGTTGTTAACTTGAGCCTGCCCACGTGGCTGTTCCCAGCTGCTCCCTGGAGCAAATAATTTGGGTTTGAAAACAACAAGAATAAAAAGAACACGTTCACCAAAGGCTGCAGTCTGCAAGGTTGGTGTGACCAGCACCAGTGGGAGGCTCTGGTGCTGTGGTCATGCTCAGGATGAGCCAGGGCAGTCACGTTTTTTAAATTAAAAAAAAAAAAAAAAAAAAAAGGTTCTCTTTCCCCTTCATAGATGTCCAGAAGGATTTTGCTCCAACATCCCTTGGGCTGAGATGAAGTCAAGGTCCAAATTCAGTTCAAGTCACAGCAGTGGTCCCAGTGTTATCTGATGTCCTTTTACATTTACCTCTGGGGTGTCGGGGGGAAGAGTATGTCCTGTTTTGACCCTTCTCTGTGGCACGACAGCTCTGAATGGAGATCTCTTTCCTAAAACTGATCTTCCCTCCTCTCCTTCTATACCACTGCAGCCTACAGGGGCTGGGGATGACTCGTGGGGACGTCCAGGACATCCCCCTCTCTGAAAGGAGCTCGCCCTGCCATGTCAGCCCTGCGTGCTGCGGGTGGGTTAAGGCCTGCAGGATGGGATTCGATGGGGAGAAGACCTCACCCCGCAAGAACCACAGAGATGGGATCTCCTGGGCCATGCACAGTGCAGCCCCCATGATCTGCAGCAGGTACCACCACCACCATGGCTTGGGTGATGCTGAAACCCAGCCTGTCCAAAGCGGCAGGACCTTGGTCCTGCAGAGCCTAAGGAAAGCCGGGGTCAGGTCTGATCCTGCTCCATGCTCTGTGTCCCCAACCCACGCTGACATTAAGCTGAGCTGAGGAGGGGGCTGGAGGCTTGCAGACCCCATAACAAATGTGATGGGCACAGCCGCACGTGGGCTGCTCCCAGGATTGACGGAGCTGGGGCGGCATGGGGCGGCTGGGGTTTTTGGGCAGCCGGGGCTCCCCAGCTGCCTCCCCCCTGCTGTCCCCTGGCTGGGGGAGGAGAAGGTGCTTGCTAACCTCCAGCTGTCTGTCCTGTCCAGGCCGGGGTGTCTCTAGTTACGGGGTTAGTGGGGCAGTGAATTGTAAAATGCAGCCTTCTCCTGCCCCATCCTCCTCCTCTCCTGCTCCCTGTCCTTCCTCCACGCTCTCCACCACTTGCCTCTTCCCGGGGTGGAACAACACGCTCTACCCCCTCTCAACAAACCTCATCCCTCACTCTCACAGTCTCGCCCCCCATCATGATCACAGGGATGGGACATGAAGGGAGAAAATGGGGAAATAGGATGAAATAGGAAATGGGGAAATAAGATGAATAGGAAATAGGTGGGGAAGAAGCAATGAGAGACCTGCTGCTCCTATCCCTTCGGGAGCTGCAGGGGAACATCTGGCTTCCAGGGAAAAAGGAGATTTGGAAGGAAACAGCCACTAAGGCAGTTTTCTCCCAGCTGAAAAATGTCCTGGAAGGATGAGACTCCATCCTAAAGCTGGGCTGCGGAGACCCCCTCCACCGAGGCATTCCCACGAGTGCAGCCCCGTGTCGGCCGGGGTACGTGCGAGCACACACACAGCACTGTGAGAGCCGGCTGGGGGGTTCCGAGCCCCTTCATCATCCTCCCGGCGGCTCTGCACCAGCCGGGGTTTCAGAGAGCGCCCTTCAGTGTCGGGAGAGGCAGCTGCAGCCGGGTGTTGGGGGACAGGGCGGGAGGGAGGAAGGGGAGCGGCAGGGCTCCCAGCTGGGGAGGGCGGCTTTAGGGTTTGGCTGGACCTCAACAGCAGCTCTGCTGGCAGCGTCGGTCTGGGAGATGCACTGCGCCTCATCCCCCGGCCAGATCCAGCCCGCTCCCGGCCCCCCGCGCAGCCACTTCTGCTACTGTGCGTTGCCAATCCCACGCCGAGCGGCCGCAGCGCTGGGCTGATGCCACACACGCAGACGGGTCCCAGTGACCCATCTCCCCGTCTCTGCAAGTGGGAGGGGATGGTGAGCACGGCCGCGCTCCTTGCACCCTCATCCGGAGGGTCCGGGATGCTTTTGAGATGCCTGGTGGGGAGCCAGCTGGGGTGAGGGGCTTGTGCCTGTCCTGCCTGGGACCTGAGCAGGGCAGCAGGGTGGAAACGCAGCACACGGGGCAGGTTTCTACCACGTCACCTATTGCACCACTGGGAAACATTCAGGTGAAAGAGTGGGAACAGATCCCGTGAGGAGGCTGGATCCCAGGGGCTGGGTGACAGAGCTGCGGTCCCGCCATCCCCGCGGCCGAGTGGCCTCGCAGGGCTCCGACGGCTCTGCCGAGCGGGCGCTGGGGGGATGTGGGAACAGCTGCCGGACAATGCCGTGCAGCTGCGTGCTTTCACGCTGGGTAATGCACCAGAACCACATTGCAGCGGGCTGCTGTCCTGCCTGTTCCTATGGAAACTCCTTTCAAAGGAGAGAGGCAGACAGACAAACATCCACCGAGTGGTGCCGGGTGCTGGCGAGCCCGGGCGGGAGCCAGGGTTTGGATGCTCTTGCAGCCCTGGCGCTGGCTGGGGCCGCTGGGACCCCAGCGTGGGGCTGCGGGGAGCACGGCCAGCCAAGGGGGGGGATTCCTGCGGTGCTTGATCCCCCTGGAAGAACTTTTGCGGAATCCCCACAACCTCAGGGTAGCAATGCAGGTAGTTAAATAGGAAAACGAGCTATTGAAGGAGCAGGGGCAGTTCACAGCCCTTTTGTTTGGGGACTGGAGCACTGTGGCAATGGGAGGGAGGATGTCTGGCCATCTATCTACAGCTGGGCAGGCAGTCACAGGAGACCAGAGGCAGCAAGGAAAGATTTGGAAGAGGGAAGGGATCTGATGTGTCTCTTTTCCTACTGCGTGGCACTTTCCATCCTGGAGGTGAAAGGATCCTGCGTGCATGAGAGGCCGGGGTGGTTATCCACCACCCTGCGGGTAGACCCGTGCTGGGGGAGTGCATTTCTGCCACAGAGGCTTCATCCTGCATCTGCGGTCCAGGAAGAAAGAGCCCTGCAAAGAGCCATGGTGGGGTTTGCAGCCGGCTGGCACGGATGCAGGAGGGACCAGGTGGGATGTGAGTGGGGAGGCGAGGAGCAGGGCTCTGTCCGTCTGTACTTTCTGCAGGGTGCAGACCATGGGAAACCACTTGAATTTCCATAGCAGGGTGGTGGTGAAGTGTGGCAACCATGGACCTGCCTCACAGAGCAGATCTGTGGAGCATGGGAGGTAGATGTGCCCTCAGGGAAGAGCTGTCCTGCTGCCCCGGAAATTGCAGAGGTTTAATTAAGTCCATGACATGTTGCAACGCAAGTCTCCCTCCGACCCAGACAGCGGCTACAGGATGCTCAGGGCTTGGTACAGAGGACAGGGATGCTGACACCTCTCTCCTGTCCTGTCCTGTCCTCTCCTCTCCTCTCCTCTCCTCTCCTCTCCTCTCCTCTCCCTCCTACTGCGAAACGGCCCAAAATAGAGAGTTTGTCATCTGAACACATCGGTGCGGGTTCTGCCAGTGGCCAACATAGCTTTTTGACTATTATCTCCCAGCTCCTGGTCTTGCAGGAGTCCCAGGGAGGTGGGAGCGAGGGAAGCAGAGGTCTCAGCAGCGAGGAGAGAAATGCAGCGGTGAGACAACCCTCGTCCAGGGCTTGGGAGAAAGGCTGACACATGCTCTCCAGTCGAACCATGCTCTTCCTCACCCTGTCCTTCCAGACCAGATCATCTCCTGCCACCGGATCGGTGGCAGCTGGCAGTGCAGAAGTGCATCGTGATGACTCAAACCACAGGGGTCAGCTCTAGCCAGGGAGACAGCGCTGGGGGTGATGCCAGCCCGAGGAGGAGCCTGGCAGGGAATCAGGGCAGACATGAGGGTGAGCCCTGGCGTGAAACATTGCTTGGAGGCTCCTCGCTCACATCTCCGCTAGCAGCACTTTCTGCTCTTTGCTAGTAGATGGGACCTCCGCAAGCCAGCGTGGGACAAGGCTGACAGCATCAGCCTCGACAACCCCAGTGCACCCTCCGAGCCCAGACTGCCTGGTTTGGCTTCCCAGGGTGAGGGCAGGAGTCCTATAAATATCTAATTTGCCCAGTGTGCACTTGGAGCAGCAGTGCCTTGGGCCAGCAAGTAGCTGCTGAAAGTGGAGAGCCTCCTCCCACGCCACCCTAGGGACAGGGCAGTGCCACGGGGACACTGTGGTCTTTCAGAGCAGGACTTTGCTGGCCCAAGCGGGGACCGCAGCTGTGTGGGATGGGTGGCAAAGCTGCTGTGGCTTTACTGGAATGGGAGTGTGGAGGCACCTGCTTGGGCTGAAACTAAACACAAGTGATGTAAGGCAATGAGTTAATACCATCTTGCCTGGGCAGCCAAACAGCTTCAGATGGGCCTTTGCCTTAATTAACCCATTTCTCTGGGCAGAGGGGGCTGGAATTGATGTGGGTAAAACCATCTCCTGGTTACATTTAATTAGGTTTCTGTGTTGGTTGGACCTCTGACTGCATCTGAGGGGTGCTGGTCAGTCAGTCTCCATCATTAGGGTGTGCACAGCGTGCTCATCAGACAGGTATTGCTCTCCCTGTTTCATCACAGCCCAACTCTGGGACAAGGTCCTTACCTGGGTATGGAAGGTGGTGAGCGAGTCCCTCATTATTCAAAATGAGTTTTAGCAAGCAGGGAGATCAGCTGCTTCCCAGAAGATTGGTACCTGCTAAAATCTGAACTCGTATTAACTTTTAATGAGGCTTCAGGAGCTTGAAACTGTCTGAGCATACATGGGTTTATGCCTTGGAATGACCCTCATATCATTCCCAGTGAGCTCCGAGACATGTGGGCAGACAAGCATGCCCACAGGTGACATTTCTGCACCATCATACAGATGCCCAAGTCAGAGGGCCCCCTGATTGACTCAGCAAATCATTTTGGGACCATGATGTCCAGTTGTCTCTTGAGAACCTTGCAGATGTGCTGTCGAGGTCCTGCATCTGTCATGAGCTTAATCATGCCAAGATTATTGGAGATACCGCAAGTCAACTACACAAACTTGGGCAGAGCTCACCTATAATCTTAACTTCAGATTTCTTTCACCCCTGAAATAACGTGATTGCCACAGAGCCTGGCAGCAATAATTTTTGATCACACAAATGTCTTCCCATCTTGTACTGCAGTTGCCCATGCAGCATTTGAGTGGTGCACAGAGACACCTTTACGTGGGAGGCTTTCTGCTGGAAGGGATTGAGCTGCACGTGAAGATGGCTCAGCTCCTGTTGCCACGTGTTGTGTTGTGGGGACATAGTCTTACCTGCAATCCTGTTAGCTGGGGCAGGCTTAAATCATGTCTTTGCTTGACTCAATCACATCCAGCCTTGGAAGGAAATTGTCCTGAATATATAGAGACACCAGGACTAATAAATATTTCTGATGGATAAGTTTCTTTGAGTTTCTTTTGCATGCTCAAGAGACTTCCACCCCAACAAATACTAAGTCAGGCAAAAATGCTAGGAGGTCTGCATGGATGAACAAAGAGCTCCCAACCAAACTCAAACACAAAAAAGAAGCATACAGAGGGTGGAAGTAAGGATGGATAACTGGGAGGAATACAGAGACATTGTCTGAGCATCCAGGGTTGAAGTTAGGAAAGCTAAAGCCTAACTGGAATTGAATCTGGCTGGGAATGTCAAAGACAACAAGATGGGCTTCTATAAGTACATAGGTGTCAGAAGGAAGACCATGTAATGTGGGTTCATTGCTCAGCAAGATGGGGGACCTGGATACAAAGGACATGGAAAAGGCTGAGTTAACAAAGGACACAGATCAGGCACATTATGGACAAGAAAATCATCAGGAGTAGTCAGCATGGCTTCACCAAGGGGAGGTCATGCTTGATCAACGTGATAAACTTCTACGATGAAAAGACTGGCCTGGTAGATGAGGGGAGAGCAGTGGACATTGTCTGCCTGGACTTCAGTAAGGCCTTTGATTCTGTCTCCCGTAAGATCCTCGTAGACAAACTGTGGATGCATGGGCTGGATGAGCAGACAGCGAGATGGATTGACAACTGGCATTGAATGGCCAGGCCCATGGTGGTGGTCAGTGGAACGAAGTCTAGTTGGAGGCCAGTAACTAGCAGTGTACCCCAGGAGTCAATGTGTTGGGTTGAACCTGGATGCATGTCTGATCTCCCAGAAACGTGTCTCTATCCAGCTCCTGGCAAGCAGTTGCTAAAAGTCAAAATCTTCTTGGGAAAACCTGGAGGAAAAGCATCCAGTGAGTGCTTGCTTTTCATGGGACAGTTTTGGTGACCCCAGGCCTTCACCACAGACTTCTGTAAGTCGGCAGTAAGGAAAATACCCCTCCACAGAGTGATCTAGCTCATCCCAAGACAGATACTTAAAAGAGGTCACCACCGTGTATAAAGGGAGCTGAGGGACATACTTAGATACGGGCTTTTAACTTCTGGGCATTTGCAGCTGAGTGAAATGGAAATGGTGAATTTATAGGCAAATACTCATGATTTCCAAGCATGTGATAAATCCAGTTAATGCACGGTTACAAGTAGCTGACGTTTGCCAGCTGCTTCTCTCCAACTAATTTCTATCAGGCTATTGACTGAGTTCAAATGGTCAGTGGCTCAGGGTGGATGGTGGGTGCGTGGAGTGGGGCAGCCCCTGTAGAGTGAAGGAAAGAGTTAATTCTAGCTCTTTTGCATAGCATATCACTTGCTAATTTTCAACTGTCTGCTAAGACTTGATTTTAAACTGCTTTTCCAGTGTGGGTATCATCTTCTGACAAGCTGTGAAGAAGCAGGCGAGTGTGAGCGAGGCTGTCCAAGGGAAGTGAGAAGTGGAGAAATGCAAAATATTGTCTTCAAACACAGCACAGAGAAATTGAGGACACCCCTCATGAAGCTTGGAGTGGGTTGGGTGTGAATTGTCTGCCCTGGTTGACCCATCCAACCTGTTCAAAGAGCCAGTCACAAACTTTTCTGGGCTCTTACAGTGGGCTCAGCTGGGCTGAGCTTGATGCTGTCCTGTGTATTATCCAGCCTCTCCTAAGGGTCCTCACATCCCCTGTCCCATCTGTGGGATGCTTTCCTCCAGGTTGTGGTAAGCCCTGATCCAGCTCTTCCCAGAGGGGTCTCTGGAAAGCCAGGGCTTGGCAATGCAGTGACAACCCTTTGCTGCTGGTGTTTCCCTTATTAATGCCTGTTTTTCTAGCTCACCAGGGCACGGGCATGGAGCGAGGAGGAAAGAGCTACCAGCAGTGTGGGATAAGGCAGCCTGGGTCATCCCTATAGGTCCAACACGACTGGTGGGTACCTGCTGCCTCCTGGCCTTGCTGGACAAAGCTCATCTCCTCAAGCTGAACCCTTGGATCCTCCCCTCACAGGCTCTGTTTTCAACTTAGCCCTGCTGTGACCTGAGATGTGTAAGGTGTGGGTCAAAGTGGCCTTTTCCCGTCATGGGGGTCCAAATCGGAGCCACCCCAGGGCTGCACCACCTGGTGCTTCCTTCAGTGGGATGTTGAAGATAGCCAGAACATGGTACTGTTCCTTCTGCCCAGGGGAGCCCCTGCATCAGGGCTGGGAGCAGGACCCGGAGAAGACACGTGGGTCTCAGGGGGATGGAGAAACATCCTCCGGAGTCCCATGCCATGGAATCGTAAGGGCTGCCTGTGGCATGAGCTGGCATGGCAGCCCCCCCCCCACCCCAGGACCTCCCACCCCAGAGAAAGGAGTGAGAGCAGCAAGGGAGGGAGTGGGAAGGGAGGGGGAGAGGAGCCCTGAGAGGGAGGTTCGGCAGGTTTTGGAAAGCGCTGCGTTTGCACAATTCAAATGGCCTGAAAGGAGCAGTGAAAGGAGGGGGTAGGGCTGGGCAGCAGCTGCCAGGGGAGTGAATGTCCCTGCTCCCTTTCCCTTAGTCTGCCTTTGTCACCTGCCCACAATTAGCCACAATTTATCACCCCAGGAGCCTGCAATAAGTCACTCGGCCGCCTGAGACTGCCCAGCCCCTCCATTTCCAGAGTGCAAGTCTCCTCTTTCCCATGGGTAGGCAATTAGGCGACCGCCTACCCTTTGTGTGAGCTCAGGGTGGAGGAGGCTGCTCCTTCCCCACTGTCCTGGACTCCCGGGCCAGGCGAGAGCGTCTGTCCTGACCGCCCTGCTTGTCCTGCTCGTGCTGGGCAGCAAACCCTGCTTGGGACAGAGGTCTCTGCATAATCATGGGGGAGAAGCAGGCACCTTGGGTATGGTTCGTCATAGCTTGCAGGAGAAGGTCCAGCCATGCTTCAAGGGTGCAAAGCTCCCTGTGCTCCTCTCTCCACCATTTTACCCAGCTTGTTTCATGCTCTTGGGCTCAAGGCCATAGACAAGGGTCTTGGATGAACATCCTCTTCCCCTCATACAGAGAGAGCTCATCTGGGTGAGCCTTAGCCAAAGACTCATGCGAGGAGAGCTAGGCTCAACGAGGATGCTGGTGGTGCAAAGAGACGCTGTGATGAGATGCCCTCAAAGTCCTGCCTCCTGTGCCACTGAGACTCAGTTTCCACATTTGGTTGATGTTCCCTGCTACAGTAAAGCAGCAACTGAGCATAAATGCTGACGAGACAGTGCCTGGCAGCACCAATTTAGGACCACACTTCACACTAGCAAAGGCTGCCCTGGGATAGGAGTCACGGTCGGTTCAGCAGGGCTTCTTCCATACCTCCGTGCATCTCTCTTGCAGCCCTCATCCTGCACTGCATGTTCCCCTGGGACACCCGGTCCAAGCAGGGCTTGTGGTCGCCCAGACGATGGAAGTAGGATGGTTTGCTCAGGTAGTGGAGAGCACGCAGAGGGAGACTTAGAGCTGCTGTCCTGTTCTTCCCCCCTCCACCAACCCCCTTGCCCAGGCTTTTACACAGTGCTGCAGAGAATGGCAGGACTTGACACTTTGCATGGATGCCAGGCTCCTGCCCCCACCTGTTGCTGTTTGGATGAGGGGATAAGGGGTGCCCGGGCTGCTAGAGACCCTCCAGCCCTTGTAATGTGCTCTGTCAGCCTCCGAGGGGTCAGACTGGGAGAAGCCCTGCCTGCCTGTATCTCCCCACTGAAACCCTGTCCATAGGGACGCTTCTTACTGGGCTGGGTTTGCTCTGCACACCACAGGAGTCTGCCTGTTCAGGCTCCTGTGGAAGGAGATGAGTCACCCCGAGCAGCAGCAGGTATGGGATGAGCAGCAGGTCTCTCACTGTACCTTCGTGCCAACACATCTGGCATGCCACGTCTCTGCGCCCGGCACCCAAGGAGGTGATGGGCACGTCCAAGGGCGCACGGGGTGATGGCTGGTCCAATTCAAGGCATGGGTAAGCAGAGCTCCCCAAAACCCCACGCTTTCTCTGCCACACCTCTAACCCAGCCCTCCTTCTCCCCAGAGCCTGCTTCTCCGCCGCCACTAAATTGCCTCTTGCCTGCAGGAAGGAGAAATCTTGAGCTGCCTCTGTTACCACCACAAACACCATGGCAGCGGGGAAGGATGGGTGGTAGCCCTGACAACGCAAGTAAGCAACTTGCGCTGCGCAGTGTGACCAGCAGCCAACTCATCCCACCAGGTAGACCCCAGGGCAGTGACTCATAGGGGTGTCACAGCCAGCGCGCTCCAAGCTGGTGTGTGGGAAGTGCCCATGGTGCTTGGCGAAGCCTCGCTGATTGATGGGATGAGTGCTCCTTCTGCTGATAATATTTACAGCTGCCTCCGGGGAACATGTCCAAAGCTCTGGTTTTGCTGGCTTGTTGCTTCCCCGCCTCTTTCCAGCGGTCACATTGCAGACACAGGCTGTGGTTACTGTCCTGACCAAGGACTTGGAGCACCTCCTTCTGCTTCTTTCTCCGTGAACTAGTCATGCAGTGGGTGGCCTTCAGTTTTCATGAAGCTGTGCGTGCCCCATCCCATCCCATCCCATCCCGTCCCGTCCCGTCCCGTCCCGTCCTGTCCCATCCCATCCCATCCATCTGCCCGTATCTGTGGTTGCTACTGATGGCCATAAGCCACTACAGTGACACTTATTTCATCCTACAAAGCGGGGGCTTGAATGGGAGACAAAGAAGATGTCAAGGTGCTCCCTTGAGCCACTGGTGCCTCTGAAAAAGCAAATTGCTATAGTGGTCAGAGAGGACACCTGGAAGAAGGTGTGAACACCAGTCTAATAAGAATGTTAGTCTCCTGTCCATCAAGCTTTCCTTCCCCAATGTAAGCATGAGCTTCTGCCCTTGACTGGTGGCTCCTGGAGCACCCTAGGGGTATGGGTACGGGACTGCCTTCCCACTGCATGTTGTTCAGGTGGGTGATCTCCAAATCCTGCCCCCCCTTGCCCCTGAGAACCTGCACCAACACTTCTCCCATCCCAGGGCCCCTCTTGTTCTCATGTCCAACCTGGTCTTTAAGCACCTGATGCCCAGGGGGGGTCCCAGCATGGAGGTGGGCGAGATGGGTGGCTTATCCCCAACAGGTCCCAGCCCTTGTCCTGGACATATCCAGTTCAGGGAGATCTTCCTGCCCTCCGCACCGTGCTGTGCTGGAGCCGGGTGGTTTCCTATGAATCTGCGGAGAGCTGAGCTGAACCTCCTGGGGTTTGGTGACAGCAGATGGAGGCCACCTTCCCTCGCCCTGCGGAGGGAGGTGGTTAGCGCAGCCCGTGCTGGGAGATGCCGGATGGTTTTTCAACACCTGCCTCTGACACACGGCGCAGAGGAGAGCAGTCGCCGTATTGTTCCCGATGCCATTCGATCTAAAGAGCCTGGGCAGGGACAAAGCCTGCCAGAGCTGCTGCGCAACCCCACCGGGTCTCTGGTTACCAGCACCGCATGCCTTGAAACGATCCCAGCTCCGTGCCCAGGGCTGGCAGGAACAGAGTGGGGTGAGATGCACTGGCCAGGGTGTGAGACCAGTCAGTGGTTCCCTCTCCCTTCCCCAAAATAACCCACCCACAGGGGAAACGACATCACTGCAAAATAACTCCCTCCGTCCCATCCTGCCGGCTGGATGCACGTCCTTGCTGGTGCTCACTGCCGGGCAAGGCACCCAGGACCCAAGATCCCTGTCGGGCAGGCTGAGCCAGCGTGCGCAGCCAGTCACCCTTCCCCATCACCGTGGACGTTGGTATTTGATTTATTACCTATTCAGGAGGAACTTTTACACTTCCCTTCGGAGCTGGAGGCAGATCTGAGCAGCTGTGTTTGGCATGGCGGGGTCTAGTGGTTAGAGCCGGAGACGAGACGGCAGGACTCCTGAGCTCATTACTGTAACGAAGCTCGGGGAATTGGTTGTTGGTTATGGAGCTTTCCATTTAAGGAGGCCAGACTAGATGATGGTCCCTTCTGGCCTTAAAATATACGAAGCTACAAATAACTCAGCCAATAATTAGAAATTTGAGTCTCATTCCTGTGAATATTACAGGCTTGTTGGACTAGAAGCTACAAAGGCTGCACCGAGCTTTCCTCGTGTTTAAAGAGAAGTCATTTCCTGGTAGTGGGTCCCCTGTGCAAACCCCAAGACTGATGTCATCGGTGTTGGTACGGGAGCACGTGCAGGTAAACGACATCACCGTGAACTTGTGTCACGCCCACGTCATCCAGATGTGGCAAATAAGGATAATAAAGAGGGAAAGACCAGACTTCTCATGTTCATGTCTCCTCTGTAGTTTGGACTGACTTTGGTAGCTCTATCCCAACCCCACAGAGCATGGGCAGAGCCTCCTACAAAGCAGAAGTGATGGTTGGTAAGAAAATTTGGAGAAGGAAATGCTACGTCGTCACCATGCAATGTTCACCCTCTTCACCTGCTGGTCAGGGCACCTCTCCAGAGGAGTCTTGTGTCCCTACCACATCCTGACATTGCTTTTGGCTGTGCTGCCCATCTTCTTCACTTTGTTATTGCCTTTCATTTGCTGAGGTCAAGTCTATGTGCAGGGTAACGTGGTGGTAAGGCCACGGGCACGCCTTGACGTTGGGCGCGTGTGGGGCCACGGGTGAGGAAGGCATGAGGAGGATATGGGACTTCTGTTGTTCTCAGCTCCAGGTTCGTGGACACCTGAGCCTAAATGGAGCTGTAAGGAGAGGTTTGATAGCAAATTTTGGGAATCTATCACCAAATACACCTCACGTTAGGAAACATCCTTCTCCCGGTTCTTTATACAGCCCCACACAGTGTTGCCTGCGTCTTCTCCCTTTTTCTCCTCACCTTCCATGCATGTAGCTTGGTTTCACACAAGCCACTTAAGACTTTCTTCTTTGTTTTTTTAACCTTGTTTCTTGCACTTATCACCGTTTCTTCTTTCCGTCCCTGGCTGGAGCAATAGTCCCAGAGATGCCAGGAAGATTCTGTGTCCCCAGTGCTACAGCTCAGCCCTGCCACTGCCTCCTCTGCCTTACAGAGCAGACCTGGCTGATGGGGGCAAGCTCAGAGAGACAGGACATAAACCTGTGCTCAGCAGAGCTTGGCTGACCGTAACCGATGTCTTTTTAAAATATAGGGAAAGGCTGCAGAAGACAGAGTCCCTCTCTTCTTCCACTCCTCAGCGCACACATATGTAGCCTCCAAATGGGAATCAGCCATGGGAAAAGAATATCCCTTGGGACCAGGGTAATGAGTCCCAGGCAGAGAAAAATGCATAAAGAAAGGGAGGAAAAGGGGGTGGCCACGTTACCTAGGGGATTCGCTCCGCAACAAACAAAAAGGTGTGACGAAACGCTGTGTTGCACATATGCAAACAGCAGCCAGAGGTATTTCCTTGAGCAGGACCTGAATGCAGGGGCTGAGAGCTCAACAGCTCAGCATTGCACAAGTGAAGGGTTGGAGTCTAGTCTGTTCTTGTTTTCCTAGTTAAGTGCCATTTTTGAAATGTTTTATCCTTTGTGTTGTTTAATCTCTGCCATAAACTATACAGGACACGTCATGAATTGGTGCTACAGCAGACGCCTTGGCTTGGGGAGTTTCCATTTCTTTAATAAAACATTGCTTCCCCTTATGGTTTTGCAGTTTTGGCACACACATTCCTCTTTTAGATCTAGAAAGCAAGGGTAAAAACCGGGGTCACAACAGCCATCGAGAATCTTTCATTCATATCTAAAAAGACCTGAAAAAACCCTTCCTATTCATGTCAAGCAATCTTCCTGAGAAATCCTTTCTGCATTGTTTTTTTGCTGACATCTGTACTGCCCCAGGTATGATTAATTCTTCTGCTCACAATAAAATGCTTCTCCTTTGCCTCTGGAGCAGCCTGCAATTTCACAATTAGTTGGTAAAACACACCACGCATTCACCTTAAGCAGCAATGTGAACCCGGGCGGCTTTGCTCCTGACAGCACCAGGGAGATTTGCCCTCGAGGGGAAACCGCTTGGCACTTGCAGCTTTCTGACGAAGGATGTTCCTGACAGAGTTCAGAGGTGTTGGAGAAAGTGGTTTAGGTTTCTCAAAGGGCTGGTTGTTCTTGGGAGGCTCTTCCCCGGGGTCTGCGAGGCTCGGGGTGGGCTCGGAAGGAGGGTGCATTTGGGAAATCACCGTGGGCTCCAGGTCGGGCTGATCCCAGCGCGGCCCCCGGCATCCCCCGCCTGCCGTTTCGGAGCATACCTCTCATTCCTCCCGCCTCAATTACTGCAGCTGATCCCTTCCCTGCCAGAGCCCCAAGGACACAAACTGACACCCGCTGATCAGGGCTTGGGCTCCTCCGGATCCCCGGGGCCCCGTGGGAGCAAAGGGACCTCCGCCAGTGCTCCCACCCACGGCACGGGCTGCCCCACAGCTCCCCACCGTGACTCCGAGGATCTGGGGAGTCCCTCCAAAGTGAACCCCAGGTGTGGATGCTTTTGCAAGAGGAGAGTTGGGGGGGGCTTGGGGATGCTGGAGTACCACAGGGCGCTTGTGCAAGATTAACTAAGGACAGCAGGGAGCAAAGCTGGTGCCAAGGTTAGGACAGACTGGGCTGAGACCGGGGTCCCTGGGGGTCTCTTGCAACTCTCTGGGTCCAGGAGAAATCTGTGGTGCTTCTGCTGGGGTCACTCAGTGCCTTGCAGCTGGAAAGCCCCCCTGCTGCAGGGACCTCTCAGTCCTTGCTTGTACCTGATGATAAAAGATGCTTGTTTGGAAGGTGGGGGGCTGGCAAATATTGCCCCGTTACCTCTGGGAGCACTTGAGGCAGGTCCGTGGGGTGGTCCGTCTGCGGGGGGAGTTAATCGGGGTTAACGCCGGGAGGTTGCAGCGCGGGGCTGTGGTGGGGCGGGGGTTTGCTGCCTGGCTGATAATTTATCGCTTTTGTTAACTGTGGAGAGCAGGGCCCGATTACCGAGCAAGCGTGTGAAGCCAGCGGAAAGCTGCGAGAGCTGTCTGACCGGCGCTGAGTGTAAAGCTCCGCTTATGGAGCCCAGCGCTCTTGTTAAAACTTTAGGGCTCGACTTTCTCGTCGGCCGCTGCGGCCGAGTGTGCAGCAGGAGAGGCACGGAGGGATGGATCAGCAGCTACATCCCACCACAGAGCACCTGGGATGGTGCCAGCCAAGATGGAGAGCTTGGCAGAGGGAGACATAAATGGGTACCCCCACCCCGCGTGGTTTACTGAACCAGGACCCCAAGTCTACCTTCGGTCTAGAATTTGGGAAATGAACAGTGAACCAGAAAAGCAACGCTTTCCTGAATGCAGAGAGAGCCTGACACAGTTGCTTGAGGAGTTATGAGTTGCTTCAGCGAGGACCCTCTGAGTCTGTGTGCCGGCAACCGGGCATTTTCCCGAAGCGCTGCGGTTGCAGCCAGTGCTGCGCCGCAGGGAGCACGTTGCTCACGCAGAGGTTGCGGCAGGATGCAGGCGGGCAGAGCGTCACAGCTAGTAGGTACCTGGCTGCTAACACACCCTGGCCACTGCTGTGCTCAGGAAGATGCCAGGAAGGGCATCTCTGAGCACTGGGAATCACAAAGTGACAGGGCATAACGCAACTTCTCCAAAACAGGCGTCTTCTGCAGCTGGGGAGATGTCAAAGCTTTCGCAGGGCTACTTAATGGGAAAGGTGCCTGGTGCTCAGGCACCAGCACTGAAGATGCTGCACAAAACCTTCAAATCCAGTGTGAATGCAAAAGGTGGTGACCTAAGGCCAGACTTCCCATCCTGTAAACCTCCTCCACAGACCCTCAGCCCTCCCATTCCCACATGCTATAGCCCCAAACCCGTGGCAAAGCAACCCTGCAGGCATGCACAGCAGCTTTTCAGTGATATTGGAGGCTCTCTCTAAGGTGAATCTCCCTCTGTACCATTGTAACCTGCCTTTATCATCAGTCAAGCCCATGGTGGCTTGTGGCTGCCCTCACGGACGTGTGCCTCGGTCATGTATTTCCTGGCCACGTTTGCCTGTTCAACTCCCAGAAACCTGCTCTCCAAAGGAGTGTTTTTCCCCTCTAGATGCAAATTCATATTTTAGGAGTGAAGAGAAGGCTGGTAATGCATCTGAGTACTGGTAGGATGGCATGGACCCGCTGGAGTGATGCGGAGGAAGAAACCTGGGAAGCAGAAAGAGCTGTAACACAGCAAAGTGAAGACAGAGAATAAATCTGTAACGTGATCTGGCAACAGGATAAAAGACAATGGCGTGGGCATGGATGCAGACGGAGAACTCACAGCCCCCTGCGCTGAAAAACCTCAGGAGGGACCTGGTGGCTTCTGGGCGCCACATTGGCAGGGCGAGACTGGAAGGGAAGGACCGAGGCAGAACCCAGCCTGGAGAGCCAGGTGAAGGGCTGGCTGGAGACAACCTGCAAAGGGAACAAAACAGCCTTGGCTGCCATCCCGCCCTGCTCTGTTATCGCAGGAGCAGATGGTCTGAGAGCTGCTGTTCTGCTCCGTTCTCTTGTTCTGTTTTCCCCTGCTCCGACTGTTTGCTGTTCGCGTTTCGGTCCTTGTTTAGGCTGGGAGACTAGATGATGACAAGGGAAGTAAAACACTGACACTGCTGAGCAAAAGGGGATGAAATCTAAGGTACTTGGAAGGAACCAGACTTTTCTGGACTGCTTTATCTGAGGTTTCTGTGAACTGCAGTGGCCTAATTAATATTTTGACTAAAGGGAGCCTTGAAGGACAGATTCTCCCTCCTTGTCACGGAGCTGTGAAGACACAACATGCAGCATCCCCTTATTCCTCTTTAAATCCTTGAGTCAGCTTGCCTCACCCAGGTGGCCCCATTTTCACCTTCCCAACATTTCTAGGGGGAAAATTGAGCAAAACACTCTCTTCATGAAATGCAAATTCCTGCCACTCTTTTTCCCAGTATCAGAAAGGAGGGGGGAGGCGTAAGCCCACGGCATAAATCCCTTGCAAGTCCCCTACCTGGCCCACTTTTAATTAAATATTGCTAAATTATCCTCCACATCAGCAACCTGGTGGCAGAGGCTGGTGCCTGGAGCAGCAGAGTGGAGATCCTCAGGCAGGGCTCAAGGGGAACACGGGTTTTTTGTAATGTAGACCTCACTTTAATTTCCTGAGTTTTCTGAATTCTTGTGCTGTCAGGTAATAAAGGCAAGGGGACAAAATAAAGGCGAAAGGATGGCTTTTCTGCACAGCCCGCACGTGGTGGGGAGTCACGGATATCTCTTGGTGTGCCTGTGGTCTCCTGCGTGGAGCCTTGCCATGCCGCTTGCTCTGCTCTTGCACCCCAGGTTTGCACACCCGTTGGAAACGGCTGGAAAATGGATTGCACCAGCACCCCGAAAGCAGGGGCAGGTGTGTGGCTGGGGTCTCACTTCTTGCCCTCGCCCCGGCAGCTCCGGCATGGCCCAGTCCACATGATGGACGTGATGGCCACCCTGGCCAACTGAGCCCCGTGTCAATTTGAGCATCGAGCCCGCCATCCAGCTGGCTTTGTCCTCCCCGTGCCCATCCCTGCAGCCGCCCCGGGGCAGCTGCTTCCTCCCGCTTCTATTTGGGGTGTTGTCGTGGGAGGCTCAGCAGATTCCCCGGGGCTGTGGCTCTCCAGGAAGCCAGATACCAAATCCTCTCCCCTTCCCAGACCCTCCCAGAGCCAAAGCCTTGCCTCAGCATCTGTTTATAACTCCTGGAGCTGGCCAGGCTGTTTGGTTTGGGATAAAACTCAGTCTGGCAGGGCTCCTCCCTGCCACCGCGGTGGCACGCGGCCGCCTTATCTCCCACGACAGACCCTTTCCAAGAGCCCTGGGAGCGGGGCTGCCCTCACTGGCCCCAGAAGGCGTATGCCCAGGGATGGGTGTGGGAGGAAGGCAGCAACACCAGCCGGGTTTAATCATCCAGGATGTGTCCAGGAGCTGGGCGGGATGGGCTGCGGTGGCAGGCGACTGGGAGCAGGGAGATAGCCCCGGGCTGGATGCGCCGTGGGAACCCGTGCGGGGAGAGCTGGGGAGGAGAGCAGATGCTGGGTTTGCTGGGCACGGTGGCCGCAGGGAAGTCTGGATATCAAATCCCAAGCACAAGAAAGCTCCTTTGCAACCGGCTGAGTTTGGGGAGGGGCACCAAGTCTGCACCCCAGCACTCCAAGATGTGCTCGGAAGCTCCCGAACATTTTGGGGGTGACTGGCCAAGCAAGGCACTGGCCTGGCCGCTCACTGGCATGAGGACCTTGTGCTGGGGTGCTGGGGCAAAGGCTGGTGCCTGGAGCAGCAGAGTGGAGATCCGCAGGGAGGGCTCCCAGGAGGGGAGCGGCTGCCATCGCGGGGGGGATGCACGTGGGGACATGGGATGCTCTGCCCCTTCTCTTGTTCTGCCCCGTGGAGAGCATGAAAGGGCTCTTCCCTGCGTGAAAGCAGCACCATCGAGTGCTCCTCCACCAGGACAGCCCAGACAACCGCAGGAGATGCTGAGGTCCAGGGGACAATGTCGGCAGCAGGGACACGGGCTTGCCCCGGCACAGGGGTTTGAGCTTCATGCCCAGCCCCTGTTCTGCACAGTTGCCCTACAGCACCTTTGCACAAGGCTGGAGCTGGTCTCCTCCCCTGGTAACACCTACGGTGCTTTGCTGCGTGGGTGGGACGGGAGGACAGACACGCCACGGAGAGCTGGTGGGCACAGCTTTGCCCACTGGCATAAATGACACAAATACCCTCCTCTGCTCCCCAAATGTGGCCGTTACCAAGAGAGTGGTGGCCTTACTGCCTGCCCAGAGGATGCTATCGAAGCTGTGGAGCCCAGGGTGGCTCCAGCCCATCTCTGTCACCCTCTGTACATTGGGTCACCGCACTTTCAGACCTGCAGCATGGGGCACAGCCCTCGAGCACAACCTCCCACAAGCAACGAGCTATGCAATTCCCTCTTTTCCCAGGCTGGCAAAGGGGCAGTGGCTGCCACTATCAGCATGGGGTGATAAAGGCAGCTTCCTGTCACTGAAGGCACTTGCTTTCATCTCTCACATGAGTTTATGGACAATATTAGCATGAAACAGCTTTTAACCCTAGACTTTCTGCTGCAAAGCTCCAGCCCACATCTGGGCACAAGGCACTGGGCCAGTGCCTGCGTGATTTAACGTGCTTGTGGGGAAAGCAGAGCCTGAGGTCAGCCTGGACCTCCTGGAGGAGGGCGAGAATCAACCAGCATTCACTTGCAGGCAAGTCACAAAACCTGCCAACACCTTTGCTGACTCATCAAAATTGAAAAGTTTTCGAAGAGAGGGTTCGGTTTTCTGCATTTCTGATGGGAAGCAGGCAGAAGGCCAAAGGAGACGTGCCTGAACCCTTCCAGCCGCCCACCTTGCTGAGGGCTGCCTGCCAGGACCTCTGCCTGGCTCCATCATGGGGAACTTGGAGATTTCTGGGTCTGGGTCCAAATCATGGTGAAACCAATATTGACATGTCCCAGAGCCCCAGGGAGGGGGGTCCGCTGCCTCTGCACAGCTCTCCTTGCTCCCACACAGCTGCTAGCAGGCAGTTGCGATGGCTCCCATGGGGTAGAAGGTGAAGTGCCCATTTCTTCTGAGCTGGAGGATGTTTGTATAGTATTGCTGGGGCTGATTCAGCCCTGCTCCTGGTAACTCTCTCTCTACAAAGCCTCGCAGCCTGCCTTGCTCTTCAAAGTCACTGCCTTGCCTGATCTATGAGATTCTGTGCTTCCACACAACCCCCAGATTACACCCTGGTGGAGTCCACTTCGTGTTGGAAGCACTATATAAGTACCTCTCATTGGATAATGTTTCTTTGCAAACCTGGGAGACTTCTTTCTGATACAGCACACGTCTGAGCCCTCTGCAAGCTCTTGGGATGAGTCACTGGGCTTGTTTCGCAAACCCAAGATCTGAATTTGCTAAGACACGCAGAGGCTGGGGGTTCTGCTCGTTGGACACTGAGGTTCCTGCAAGACTTGGCTGAAGACATCCTTATGGGAGCAACTAGAAGATGTTTGTCTTTCAAAATCTGTCACCATCTGCAATTACACTGTTCCCACCGGCTGAGTCTCTTTTGCCTTCTGTGCAATTTTTTCACTGTGTTTGCAGACTGGGGGCAAAACTTTTCTGTCCATGCAAAACATGGCACATAAGAGGCCGGTGACATGTCCCCTCTCACTGCCCAGCTGCTGTCAGCTGGAGGGAACAGTTGGGCTGTAAATCCCAATGCAAACTAGGGCAAGGGATGCTTGGACAGCCAAGGCCTGGAGGGAAGACTGAGGTATGGAAGGTGAAAGGGAAGTTTGCTGGGACCAGCCTCTGTAGCCCCAAAAACCTTGAGCTGAACGTTATCGGTGCAAGACTGGAGCTTGTTATGGAACAAGTCATACAGACAAGGGACTGGAAAAAATGTGATGACTGGGAAACTGGGCAGAAGGGTGAGAGGCAAAGAGCCACAGAGTGAATTCCTTTTTTTCCCCACAAAGCAGTGTTTTTAAATCAGCCAGTCTGTTGAGGGGGTGTCCACAAGCAGCACCCCTGCTCTAGAGACCTTCTCCAGCTGTTTGGTATCCATAGTCCACTGCCTCTGGTGGTGATTCCTCTGCCCAAATGTAGATCTATCCCATGGAGATGTTTGTATTCATACAGCTCCTTGCATGACAAGGTGTTGGTCTGGATGGCTTCCAGATGAAGCCATCCTTTACATGTCAAAAAACAGTCCTGCTGCTGGATAAATTCCACTACAACCCCAGAGGAAGATTGCTGCCTACCTGCAAATGAAGGCCATGACAGCATGGCCCATGTTGAAGGCCCAGTATGAAGCTGTCTGGTTGTGCCAGACTGGAGCAAAAAGGTCACAGCAGAAAGACCACGGCCAGACAAGCACAGAGAGGTGGCTGGCGTAGGAGTTGACGTGATGTTGGGAGAGATCTGAGTGGGGCATAAGGTATTTCTGCAGGATAACTCTTTCCTTCTTTCTCCTGCCAGGCCTTTCCCAAATCACAGATCAATGGGAGGCTGCTAGGAAACGTCTAGTTTGGTCTGGCTGAGAAACAGGAGCTCAGGACATTGCGTGGGATGGGGAGACAAAATTGAGATGCAAAAAAAATCCCTGATCCTCCAAGGACAAACTGCTTTGGTGTGAATGAAGCTGCATGTGGCAGAAAAGGGGATGACAACTACATGGAGTGACCACCTGATCTTTGCTGGGGCACCAGGATCAGCCCATCTTCTCCAAGCAGCCCAAGTGGTGGGAAAATGGATCAGGGCTGCAGACACATGGGAAGGTCTCCAGTTGTGTCAAGCAGGTTGTGCCAAGCAGGTTGGGAGCAAGGTCCTGTAGGGCCAGCAAGAAGGAGCATTGGCTTTGGAGCAGGCAAAAGAGGCCAACTCCTCATGGGAAAGGAGGTCTGAGTTCATATTGGAGAGTTGGGAAGAAGATGGTTCCACAGCACTGCAGGAAGGCCAAGGAGCTCAGGGCAACCTGTTGGTGGAGAGAAGAAGGGAGAAACTCCTGAACAATCACGAGTAACTGAAGCCATGTCCTGAGCCACCTGCAGCCCTGGCCAGAAGACAGGAGGGATGGGTACCTGAAGATGAAAACCCAGACGTGAAGTTAAACGGCTTCATCCCCAGACTCTCAGCTGACTGCAGGGACAGGGTCCACGTTCACCAAGCACGGGTGCTGGGACGTTGCACCGTGACAATACCAAGCAGCTATTGCACTGCTTCTGGCCAACAAATTAAGGCACCTTCTGCTGCTGGCCATGAGCTGGTTAATGGTGGGCTCTGCTATGCAGCAGTTCTGCTGGAGCAGGACGTGGGAAGCACCTCAGGAGCACTGTGAAATGCTCACGGGGCTTTTTCACAGACCTCATGTACGAAAGGTCAGTGCTCCATTTTGGGTCTTGACCAAGAGGTTCAGATGACACTCAAACGCTCTTTCTCTGCCCAGGCATGAATCAAGTGGTAAAAGGTGAAAGAGAGGTTGGAGAAATAAGGCTGATGGGGTTCCAGGAGTGTTATTTCAACAGCTCCAGAAAGCACGAGGCCAGCAGTACTTTGCAGAGATGGGACCATACACTGACCAGACCTCTCTTATCAGGCCAGGCCTTCTTCAGGTCTTCCAACTCCAGCACAAGGTATTTTTAGGACAGAAATTGGAAGAGGTAAAGAAACAAAATGCAGAAGATTAAGTTAAAGAAAGATAAGAACCAAAAAATGAGGTCTGTAGACCCATCTCTCCTTGCGCTCTCTGTCCTTCCTTTAGTACTTGGTGACTTTGTGGCAACCCCTCTCTGTCTAAGTAGTCTCACTTCGTTGTCACCTCTGAGCCAGGCTGTCAGTCCGTTTCCTGCTTTTCGCAGCACTTTCACTGCCTTTGCTAGGCCATAGTCTCCTTTTCTGGAGATATTATGGTCCCAGTCACGTCTTTCTCCACCCTTCAACTCTGTCTTATTCCCCTAAGCTCAGTGTCCCATGTCCTCCCATGGGAGGACCAATCTCTCCTCCCTTACAGGGGCTTATCTGCTCGTCTTTCCCTTTTTTAAGGAATATGAGGGCAAAAAAGCACAACAGTTCCCCTCCATCACAGATGGACACCTACAAGTAAGCTCTGGAGATTGAGTCGGGGACAGGAGAAGGGAGCCATCAAGACCCACCGCCTTTGGGGTAGGCACAGTGATGCAAAGAGATCCAAGTGCAGTGGGACAAGCTGCCACCACCAGCTGGACTGGGTGCCACAAGCTGGACCTACCGCTCCCAGAGCCTCTAGCGGGCTGGGAGGAGATGGGGCTCTCTTGAGTATGGAAGGGCATCTCCTGGCTTGCAGATACCCCAGAGCTGGTACAGGACCCCGCAAGGAGCAGGAAGGTGACACCAGCAGCCAACATCACCTCCCAATGTCTCTGAGAGCTTGTAGGAAGTGATGGAGGGCGATGGAGGGGAGCTCTGCCCATGAAGTTGACCCCCCCAGGCATGAGGCACAGGGCAAGCCTCCGAGTACCCCCAGCTTGGAGTGCACTGTGTAGATGTCCAGGGGGGCTGGCTGGAGAAGACGGCCCTGATCACCATGACTCTTTTCTTTCTTGGCTTTCTGCATCCCTAGCATTTGCACATCGGGGCATTAATTCAAACACAAACATTTCTGCCTTCCCCAGCTTTCTGCAGCCCGTTCAGCACCTTCCACCACTCCAGCACCATGTGTTCGTTCATCAGCTTTCACCCCATTCCTCACCGCCGAGCTGAAGGGGATCTGGACACCAAGTCCTGCTAGGGCCTTTATGAACTTCCTACTTCATAAACCTCTCTGAGTCATTCTGCTCCTGCCCGACACGTCCAGAGCGTCGCCTTATTTCAAAGCTGTGGTGGGAGCCCCCATGCATGGCCAGGGGTCCTGCTCCTCGCCAGCAGACGCAGATCGCTGCTGCTCTTGTTTTTTCTAAGGGGGGTGTGTGTGTGCTTTTGCTAATTTTCATTATTTATTTTGAAACCGCTCACGGCTGTTCCCGTATTTAAAACATTTAGAGTCCTGCGCTTAAAATACCTGCAGGGACTCTCAGGAGCTGCCAGCGCAGCGCAGAAGAGACTCAGGCTCGCAAGCCTTTAACTCACCGTGGGACTATTTGTCCTTTCGAGCTCAGCGCTGGAATGCTTCAAGGTGTTTAAGCAAGGCCAAGGCCAGGGCATGGGAACGCGGGGCTTTACCAGGCTTTGCCCGTAATTGCCTCCACGCCTGCCCTCCCCTGTCCCCCGCAAAGCAGAGAGGAGGGAGCTGTGCAGACGGTCAAGGAGAAAGGTGAAGGGGGGGGAAATGAGCTCCAGTCCTGGGAACAGCAGGACACAGGGTAGAGGGCTTTGCAAACACTTGGCGTGTGATAAGATGCGGCTCTGATGCACGAAAGCGGCCCCTGGTTATCCTCACCAGCAAAGCCCAGCAGAGAAGAGCTGCAAGAGGGGCTGAAAGAGCCCGGGGAGGACCAGGCACCGCTCGGCTGAGATGCTGAGCGCCGGCCGGTGGCATTCTGCTCTCTGGAGCTGCTGCCTCCCCGAGCTGAGGTCATTAAAGATGTCAAAGAGCTGTTTTTAACAGGAGGGGGTGTTCAGCTCGACGCCTGGCTCTGCTCCAAAGGGAATAAAATCACAAGCTCCCCGCCTGCACCGCGTGCAGCTGCAGCGCACAGCGCCGGGGGCTGCAGGTCCGATATTGCCGGTGGAGGTGTTTTGGAGGCCCAGGGCAGCCCCTGAATTTCAACAGCCCCCCCCCCCGGGGTCCCCATGGACCCGGGGTGATGCTGCAAGGTGGAAGGTGGGTGGAGGGTGCTCGGGTTTGGAGCCACATCGGCTCCAATCGGAGGGTCTGGGACCTGGTAGGGGTGCACCAGGCAGCACCCAAACGCAGCGGAGGGACCCTAGGGAAGGCTGGGCGAGGTGGGGAGGGTTTTGGGGGGCTGCTGGAGAAGGCAGGGCTGCAGAGCCTGGGGAGATGGGGGAACGCAGGTGGGAGCGGACGCCGTAGGAGGGTAATTCCTCCCACCTCGTCGATGACCGTGGGAGGACATGAGGGTGCCGGCGGTGGTCCCCGGTGGCTGAAGCCACCCGAGCTTCTGCTGGTGGCCCTGTGGGGTGGAGATCTGCCTGTGCTGGCAGCTTTGCACGATGGACTCGGGGTGGTGGGCGCAAGCCCTGGATGAGGAGACAGAAACCAGCTGGGGCGGGGAGTGGGCTCGCAGGGGGGCAGGAGGGGGGGACCCGGCAGGACGGGGCACGGGCACCACCGATGCACCCCAAACTGCTTCTCGCAGGCGTGGCTGGCATGGGGAGGGGAGAGGGCGCAGCGGAGGGGACAGGGACAGGCCAGCTGTGGGGGGGGGCCGTCCCGCACCTGCAATAACAAGCTCCGGGCGTAGGGCCTGACAGTGGGACGGGGGCCGAGCTGGAGTTACAGCCCCCGGGGGAGACCCTGGTGGCTTGGTGCCCGGGAAACACCTCCGAGCCAGCCCCCCCCTCCACCAAGGAGCCAGGCTCGTGGGGGCTCCGCCAGCCCCACGCCTGCCTGGCCGGGGGCTTCACCCCCCTGCACCCAGAGTGCCGCACAGCCCCCGGGACCCCCTCTCCTTCTCCTCCCGCAGGGGACACCCGCTCCCAAAACCCCTCTGCTCCCCCCCTGCACTTGAGGCACCCTACAGCTGCCTCTTGACCCCGGACAGCCTTGCGCCCTATGCATCCCCCCCCTAAATCGTTCCATCACATGTAACGTCCTCTGCCCACAGCTTTTCCATGCCTCCCCCAAAACCTTTCCCAGCTAGCCGGCCCCAGAGGGAGGTTTGCCCCACTCCAGCCTCCTTGCAGGGCTTAACCCCTCCTGCTGCCCTCCCTGCCCCAAATCCTGATGCTGCTTGATCCTACTCCAGCTCAGTAGATCGTTGCTCCCAATGACTTGCCAGAAATCTTAAGTCAATGTCTTGGGGGGGACTATGCATGTTAGATGATAGTGTTCTCTGGAAAGCTGTCCTAGATGTAAGCTTCTTGCTTGCCTTTTAGGCAATCAACTGCCTGCTTGGATTTTGCCTGAATTTCTCCTGGTGGCTCAAGCCTCGGGAAGGGACTGGGAGATGTGTGGAGCTTGGCTGTTCCCGGGCACTGGGTATCACTGTGGTCAGTGCTGCTCCCACTGGTCTCTAATCCACCTCTCCACGTGGGAGGGGATCTTGGAGCACTGCCGGAGGATTGCTGTAGTCATGGTGGGGGGTTGTGTAAAGGAAGAAACAGCAATCCCTCCCCCCACCACGACCCTGTGCAGAGACACGGACAGCCCCATACAACTCACTGGGACAATTACACAATCAGCAGAATGACCTGGTTTTCCCCAAAACCCCTCTAAGCCCATCTTGCAAATCATTCACTTCATGAGAGCAGACTCCAGCACCAGAAGGGGAACCCCCAAATGCACAATGTGGCCTGCTGGGAGCATGGGGGTTCATGTTGCTTCACAAAGCCCCCCATGAGAGCTGCAGGCAAGCTCCAGAGACTGTTTGTTAGGTACCATCTGCAGCTATTCCCTCAAAAAGGCTCCACTCACACACCCCAACAGTCTGGCTGTTGCTTCTCCTGCAGGTGATCAAAGAAGGAGGGAGTTAATGGGACTTAGGAGATAGATCTCCCCAATAGGACCTGGCAGCCTGGTCCAGCCTAGTTAGGTAAGGATGGTCGCAAAGTCCAGATCCCACCCAAGCAGGTGACATGAGCCTCTACGAGTCAGAAAGCCAAGAGGGTCTAAGTCAAGAGCCGCCTGTGCCGTCTGGAGGTGGGGAGATGGAGCATGGCAAAGCCTCTGCTTTCCTGTGGATGAGGACAAGCAAGGAGGAGAGGCTGGAAAATGCGGGAGCTGATGCACGCGGCATGCAAATGCCAAAAAGGAGATGCGTCCCTTCCTCGTGGTAGCTTGTCTTTGCTGGATAGATGATGAAGCTGGCGAGGGCCAGTCTGCTCAGGTCAGGGGTACCCCAGACGTGGTACTAGCAGGGGGTGCCACGCAGTGTTTCCCCTCAGGTATCCCTCCTTTCCTTTCCTTCCTCTTTTTGCCTTCGGGCTCCTGCTCCTATCTCGAGGCCATACTAAAGCCCTTTGAATCTTGACACAGGGCTGGGGCTGCCGGCACCTCTGCTCCTGACCCACAGCCCCGTGGGCATGAGATCTCACCCAGAAAGGCCGAACATAGTTTGTCTGCCCAGTAACCTGGCAACTGCACTAGTGCATGCGTGCTCATAAAACATCCCCCTGAACCGGAGCCAGCACCCACCGAGGACCGTATCCCCTTACACCGGAGACATGCTGCACTCCCTGCGTTGCTGCTTCACCGTGGGCGCTTCTGAAGGGCAAATCCTGCCCCACGCTTCTGTCTTATTCCTGACACGTCTTCTCCTCATCCACCTCCGCACTGCACCCCACGTTGCAGAGGGATGCTCAGAGGTGGAGGAGGCTCTGGGTATGGAGGGGAAGGAGCCTGGCTTGGCGTCAAAACCACCGAGCGGCACGTCCTACCCCAAATCCACCCACCTGGGAAATGCATCTCAGTGCTAAAACCCAGGGCTGGCTCACCCCTGGCTGCCTGGCCATCAGGAGGACTGGCCCACACCAGAGAGCAGCTCCTGATGTGCCGTGGGGTAAATGCCCCTGCAAGACGTGTGCCTAGAGCCCAGGTCTGATGCCTGCTCAGTAGGTGTGCAGGGCTGAGCTCCGCTGGGGTCGAAGCCTCTTAGCCTTGTATTCAACCTCTCAGATTTATAGAATGTTGTTCCAGTAGACAATGAGCCTGAGGATTTTAAGGCTGATTTGACTTTTCTGGAAGAGACTAAATCTGGCACGTCAGATAAAATCTGCAGCCCTGGAGAGAATGGCTCGCGCTCCCCACCCAGCATCTCCATGAGCTGGGCGGCATTTGGAGGAAGGCTTGGGGGCTGCGCCGGGGCAAGTCCCTCCAGGAGGATACGGGAGGAGTCATATGGCTGTTTGAATTTGTGTCTTGCGGCTCCAGGGGTTCCCTGAGCCCGGAGGGCAGAGGGAGGGAGGTGAAAAGAGAGAGGTGGCTGATTTATAGCTTACCATCTTCTCTGATCTTGATCGCCCTTTGTCTTGGGAGTCTCTCTTATCCAGACATGGAGATGGGAGGAGGGGATCTGTTTCAGAGATTGCTGAACTCTGGGTGTTTGCCGTTTCCTGGAGATCTTTTGATGTTCCCTTTGCTTTAAAACATTTTCAACGTTAAGTTTCTCAGTCTCCTGCTGCACCTCGACTCTCGACATCAGAGCACGATCCATCACGACTTACACAAACAATCTCCAGCAAGGCGAGACCTCCCCATCTCCGGGGCCGGCGAGGCAGGACCGGGCGGCAAAGCTTCTGGGGCACCTCACCCCAAGACCACGGGCTATCCATCGCTCGTTCCCTTTCAGCATGGTGGGGGATGATGGGTGCCAGGGCAGCGCTGAGAGATGTTGGGAAGGCAGGACGGCAAACAAGCAGTCTGGATTGAGGTCTGCCTCTCTGCCTTCTCCAAGGCAGCCCGGCAAAATGACTCCTAACGGGATGAAAACCACCTCTCTGGGTGAGATATCATCAGGCTTGTGCCCTTAAGTGAGTCCTATAGATATTGCTAAAAGCTTGATTTAGGACTCACCAGAGGAAGAAATGCAGAAAAAACTCTTTCTGACCTGAACCTCTACCAGGCTGTGAAAGGTCTTCAGCTCAGAGACGATCTTCTCTCTTGTCCAGCATGTGCAACTTGTCAGCTCTGGTAATGGACATCAGGCCTGTAATTAAAAGACCATCAAACAGTCCTTTTCCGTAAATCCTCTCACAGCACTGTCAGTTAATAAATTGATTTCATTTAACTGGTGCCATTTTCCAGAAGAGACAGGCCAAAGAACAACATCGCCTGTAAAACAATCTTTTTTGTTCCGTGAAAGTAATTAGTTTTGCTTGGACTTAATGTGCTTGGGGGTTAATTATCCTAAAACTGCTCATGAACTCCCATGATGTGGGGATATTTGTGCTGGGCTGCTGGAGGTGCCAATTCTTGCAGTAAGGCTCTTTATGAGTCTTGATGATGCTCATTGTTTTCCTTCAATTCTCAGCTTAGTAGTGTTGTGTGCTTGCATAAAAATTTGCTTTCATAGCCCGTGTCCCAAGAAGTTTCTAGGCTTCATGGTTCAAAACCACAACCTGAGAGCACCTGGGAGCAAAAGGCAAATAAGATTTACTTGTTTAATCATTATTTTTATGCTAAAGTCATAATTTTGCAGAGCCTTGAGTTATGATTTTTCATAGCTGGGGCTGTCAATGCCAGCCTGTCCTTTCAATAGTCCTAGACAGCTTTTTTCTGGGTGAAAGAAGAGGCCACAGAAAGAGATGGACCCAGGTTTGTTTGTAGTGACGTGCTTTCAAGTGCACGGTCCGTAAAGGTGAGATCATATCAAAGCTGCTGGAGGTTGAGCTTCAGCTCAGGAGGGGCTTTTGGGTGGAAAAAGGTGAGAACTCCTGAACTTTCACCGCATGTTAGGGTAGAAAAAAACCATGCAACCAAAATATCTCATAAACCGTTTTTCTTTCTATTCTTTTTTTTTTTTTTTTGGTAAAGAAATGGCTATACACGGCCGTTCAACTTGTAACCCAGCCAAGAATAATTTGTGGCAGGAAAGTTTGAGCATTTGTAAAAATAAAATAAAAAATTAAAAAAATAAAAAAAATTGAAGGCACATTAGAGTATTTTAGCGTGAACCCAAACAGAGAGGCGGGTATTCAGAGGGCAGAATAGCCCCGATAGCACGACACCCTGCATTTCTGGCCATGTGTTGAAACAGAGGGGTTTTTTCATGTGTTTGTTTTATTAATCACACTACAGAGCTCAGTGCAGCACTTGCTGATTTTTGTCTTGTTAACATTTTTCTGTCCCACTGCCATTTGGTCTCCATTTGAGCTCTACACCTGCTTCCCACGTGATAAATAAGAGCCTCACACAGTGTAGGAGCAGAAAGTCACTTCTTACCCCCATCCTGGCAAATTTTGGTAACTGTTTACCTTTTGCCATCCTATTGCATGGGTGCTTTTGACCCCAGGGCTGCACTGACCGCAGCAGGCTCAGCGTGTGGTCTTTATTCACATGGGATAGGTCTTCTCCACGCAAGCGCTTCCCATGGACACCAGTGGGCTGTGCCATGAGCAGATGCATTGCAAACAGCAGAGCAAACAGCCGGGGCGAGTTGAGAAGGCAATCAATATCCCACCGCGCTTTCCCCAGCCCACTGAAAAACACGGACTTTTGCAATAAAGGCCACGGCCAAAATTTCACGGTGTCAAATATGGAGCGGGGTAAGGGAGGGCAGGGGAGAGGGTCTGCTCTGCCTGCGGGATTGTGCAGGAACGCGGCGAGATGAACAGGTGGTGCCCGGGTCCGATAAACAGGAGCGTCTCCTCACGGAGCAATTTGCCACAGGATGTTGCTGAAGCCGAAAAGTTAAGTGACATTCCAGCCCGGGCTGGACATTTGCATGGCTAACAAGAATATCCAGAATTATAATAGTTAATACCGACACTGCGCTCGGAAGAGATATCAGATCCGCGGCCCCAGGGCAAACACCGACTGTAACAGATTAGGAAGAGGCCTCCAGTGGGGGATGGATTTGGGAGGGGGGGGATGGATTAGACACCTGCCTGACATGGGGACTCGCACCTTTCTTGAGGGCTGGACGTTAACCCCTCCAGCGGGCTGCCCGTCTCCCACCAGAGACTGCTGATTCATCAGGATGGAAATATTCCCCGGAGATCCGTCGCTGCGGATGAAATCCTGATGGAAAACCGCCCGGTTTCCTGCCAGCATACCCTTGGCAGCCCGCCTGACCAGCTGGTAGCAAGAGGAGAACATGGGAGCCCGGCTCCCGAGACATTAAACTCTCCCGACTCCCGTGCAGCCCGCTGGGTGAGGGATGGCGGGCTCCCAGCTGGTGGACCACGGCACGGTGGTGTCTTCCAGCCTCCCAGCTTGAGCCCACCAGCTGGGGGAAAAGGGGAGCGAGGGGCCAGACTGCTTTGGCTTTTGCAAAGGCTGCTTCTGGGTTTTCATCTCAGATTGGCCCCAAATAAATCTCGAGTCACCAAAAAGCAGTGGCAGGGCTTCACGGTCCTCCCGTCTGCTGCCTGACCCTGCTCATCCACTCCTCCATTCATATCTAATGCCCTTTTCCTCTTTTTCTGATCTCTGCCCGTTGCCTGGGTGACCAAATGTCTCCCAGGGTTGCAGAAGATCCTGGTGGGCTCCTTGCAGGCTCTCCACCAAGGCAGAGCTGGTGTGTGTCCAGCTTTGCTACTGGACAGAGGAAGCTGAGATGGGTCTCTCAGGGTCTGGCAGCCCCAAATCCAGGTCCCTGTCTCCCACACCAACCCTGACATAACAGCATGGGGCCCCCCTGTCCCAGTGCTCCATTGTGTAGGGACCCTCGGGCGTCCCTCATTCATCTTCCTCCGAGGTTGTTGGGTAAACAGGACATGAACATGGGGCTCTCCATAGACGCAATGGTATGAGTCCACCCTGCTCCTGACTCCTCAAGTCCTGTCTCTGCTCTTTGTGGGTGGCTGGAAATGGCATTTTTTTTTTTTTTCTTGCTTCAAATGCACGCTTTTCTTTGCTAAGACAATCCTGAAACAGAAAATTCTGCCAGAGAAGGTCGCCCGTGTCCTGGCCGTGACAAAACTCCCAACAGCCCACGCCATCCCTCAGATAAGCCGCCTCTCAGAGGAGAGGTTCAAGAGTGACTGAAAACACTTGGGATATTAAGTTCTTGGGCATGAAAGCTGCGCTTGGACGTGCCACTCCTGGAAAAGTACACAGTGCCATCTAGCCGCGCCGGTCCGAAGTACAGAGCTCTCTGCAGGTACCTTCCCAACCCCAAAACCCTCTGCACCCCCGACCTCAAGAAGCCTTGCCACCCCTTTTCCATCACTGACCAACCTTCAGACCAGGCTACTGGGACATTAATGTGGTCAGCACCTTCCTCACGGATGGGCGGGGGGGGATGTGCTTATTTCAGACATCTGCATTTGTTTTTAGCTTATGGTGAGGTTTGTACCTAAGCAACCCAACCTGGCTGAAACAGTGATGTTTCTGGTGAAAGCTAGGGCTTGAACGGACTGGCCCCATTTCTTCACCATCTCCTCCAGGGTGGTGGCTATGTCTCCTGGTGTCTCCCTTCTGTTCAGTGCTAGTGTGCTGGGAAACCTGGTCTGTCCCTCACCGTTACTGTTCCCTTTTCTGCACCTGAGGGGTGGGAGAAGAACAGAGAGGTGTTTGCTGTGGATTCAGGCATTTACCCAAGTCTAGTCCTGGCCATTACTCCCCTTCTCCATCTGACAGATCTCAGTGCCAGCTCTGGCATCCAAATCTGGAGAAAGATCAGAGATGCCAGGACAGCAGCTTGGGGTGGCTTTGGACTCCATCTAGCGATACGCTGAGCTCCCCGTCCCAGCACAGCTGTCCTCACAAACACCTACCTCAGGTGTCAGAGCCTGTGTCCTCCAGTTGGCTTCAGCCAGGGGTTTCCTTTGATACTGTGGCACTTCACCCGCGAGGAAAGTGTGGGTCTTGCTGGTGCTGAGTGCTGGTTCTTGGTGCCCATGGAGGGCAAATCCTGTCTCTTGGAAATCTCACAGCTGGAGCTGACAAGGCTTAGACTGTGCTGTTCACCATCTGCCTCACCTTTCTTCCCCTCTACCATTTCTCCTTCCCTCACCAGAGGACAGGATGGAGAGAGAAATATGCCACACACCTCTGGCTTGGAGGGAGATTTAAGACCTGATCTAGCCGGGCTAGGATTTCACTAGGACTTCTATTGGATGCCTGACAACCATCTTCAGCTGAGCCTCATTCAGCTGCCATCATCAGCCAGGAACACCTGCAGGCTTTGCTGCTGGACGCCTCACCTTTTTGTAGTCCTCTCTGCCTCCAATCCTTTGCTACTGAACCTGCTTTTCTGGCCCTTCCCAAACCCCAGTTCTGAGACCCTGGGCCTTTTTCACTGTGCTGTGTCAACTGTATTAATTTGAATCTCACCTCACATTGCTTTTTTATTCTGGTCCATTTTTATCAGCTCCTTCTCCCACCTACTGCTCCATTGCCGGACTATGTGGAGCAAGTGGAGCATCTTGCATAAATCTGGGAAGTTCTTCTTGAGTATGATGTCTGTTACCCTCGGATGTGTAGTGCCTGGGGTTGAAAATGCTCTGAGACACCCTTCACTCCCATCACCATGAACTGTAGAAGAAGAATGGGCAGGATCTTTGGAAAGATCTGTTCCTTGGGTCTTCTCTAGTTATGTGCGAACTCAAATCTTTATGATGCTCATAACTTGGTCAAAGTTGTGACAACATTGAGGTACAGGCACTCACATACACACAGACAAATCCTTTAAGCAAAGACCAAACACTACTTCTCCTTGGCCCAACCTTTCCAGGTGAGGTTTCTCCTGCAGACAATCCAGCCCAAAATGCTACATGAGGGTGGGATTAATTGAATCATCTGTAGACACCAGATATCTATGGGAGAGACAGTTGTGTAGGCACCTTCTACAGTTAATGCCAAGAAACTTTGTCCTACCTGCAAGGCTCGCCTCAGGATGATGTGATTTTTCCCTTAGAAGCCTCTATTTCTCTCCAGTGACTATAAAGGCAGGCAGCTCTGTAGCTGGCTGAGATGGAAAATAGCCCAGCGGTTAAAGTCTGGTGAAATGTAAGTAACTGAAAACAGTGTTTTATAATAGGAAACACTGCCTTAACACCAGACCTTGCTGTGAGACCCACCTGTGACAGTGCAGGAACGGAGGAGGCAGAGCCAGGTCTCAGTTACATCCTGCCTCCCGGGTATTTTCGTGCAGGGCTGGGTGTTCAGCTGCAGTTTTATATTTATTCCCCACGTATGCTGATCGTACCAGCATGATTTCAGAGAAAAGAAGAGCAGGACATGTCCTGCCTTTGCTCAGCATCTCTTTGGCCACACTGAGGTATCCTTGGGCTGAGGATTCCTGTCCACCATGGGTGGTTGGGTGGGTGTGGAGCTGGGTTGGACAACCACATCACACTGCTTGGTGGGAGAAAATGAGAAGAATGGGAAAAAGTGGGAGAAAATGAGTTTCGTCCAGAGCTATTTTGCATTAACATTAAGGAGAAACATCAACAACAGCAGACGAAAATAGGACAAAACCAGGAAGTTTTCATCCCAAAAGCAAAATTTTCTGAAAGCTCTGAAAAGTGTTAAAACCCAAGCATGAAGCTGTGACTGCACTCCTAGCTCTATCAGGTGTGTAACATTGCCAACCTGGGTGGTATTATTGCAAGTCTCTCTAAAATTAGCATTTTCCTTCAAGCTCTGGCTGCTGGAGACAAATAAAAAGCATCTGTTAAAGAATCATGATTTTTAAGCCAATCTCATGATTTCTGGAGCCTGATGTTTTAAAGATGGTTGAATTGTTTCACATCTCTGCCTGGCAGTCCTGTAGGTGCCAGAATACGGCTGGGGACCCACAGAAACTCCCGAGCAGGAGCACACGTGGGTGTTGCTGCCAATACGCATGATTTCAGCCCAGTAGTTGTTTCCCTAATAACCTGAGATGCTGGAGTCCTGTGAATACCTACGCCTCTCAGCTTTCATTTCATATAAAACTTTTCTAATTCTCCCAGTTGCAAAGGAAAAAAGTTGACAGACTGTTTTGAAAGCAGCTTAAGCACCCCGAAAGCAGAAGGCCTATAAACCAAATTAACAAATGTAATATTTAAACAAGATTGCAAGCGGCTTAAGCCAATTCCACGCTATTTTGACGTCTAACTGTGCTCTGTGCCTAGCTTGGCTACGGTTGGGGTGGGAGGTGATGTGGGCGAAGGAAAAGCTATCATCTGCTCTGTAGCTTAACTCTGGTTTTGGGTCTTGTTCCTTAAAAAGCCACCTCTGGGGCACCTTTCTAAAGGGCTCCATAGGAGTGAGGGCCAAGCGCGTCCTTGGGGAGTGCAGGGAAATTTTCGTTTGGGTAAATTGTAAAATGCACAGGGAGAAGGGCTGGATGGACAGCATCCCTGGTGCTATGCAAACCCCAAAGGAACCAAATGGGACCAAGCAGATCCTCTGGCTTCTCTGAGGCTCTACATTCATGGTCTGCACCTCATGCTCTGCGTCTTGGCCTGACACCAGGGCAAGGATGCTCCCTGGCTCTGAACTGACAGTGCATGTTATAATAGCTGTTTGGAAACAATTAGGAGCGTCTTACTGGAACCCCACCACTGCTTCTGGGAGGCTTTTGGCTCTAAGGCTCCAGTTGTAGCTGCAGACATTAAGGTCAAGAGGAGGTCAGGTTAAAAATACAGGATACAAGCGCACAGCCCAGACAAGCTCCATCTGACACTGATGGCGACTTGGCTGCGTGGCTGCACGCAGACCCTTGACCTTGCACAAATACACAGTGAGTATACTGGAGTGCCATCACTGCTGGTGTTGTCATGCTCTAAGGGTAAAAGCAAGGCAAAGTTTGTAAAAAGTAACCATCTCATTTGTTAGGCTGATTGCTGTATGCAATCCTGTATGCTATATGCAATTCCTGTATGCACAGGACCACAGGATCACGGGATAGTTCAGGTCAGAAAGGAGCTCAGGCGGTCTCTGGTTCAATGTCTTGCTCAAAGCAATATCACCTATGAGATTAGATCAGCTTAGTCAGGGCTTTATCCAATCTGGTCTTGAAACCCTTCAAGGACGGAGATTGCACAGCCTCTCTGAACAACGTGCTCTGCTGCTGGACTGTGCTTAGAGGTTGAAACCTCTCTTAAGGAATACATTGCACAGACATGCACAGACGTATATGTACACACACACACACACAAACATATACACACAGAGGCAGGGAGATGCTCACATTCACTGTGCTCATCTTCTGAGATAAATGCTTGAATTACTTGAGCTAAAAAGCCAGCCTCTGCAGCAAGACCCAAAAATTCAGCCAGTTTGGCCCCAAGGAGACCTCTTAACACCCCCAGACCAGATATTTGCATCCATCGCCCCACCAGCACCACCACTGACACATTTGCATGAAGCCTGGGTGGAAACTCAACGAGGAAGAACAGGAGGTGAAGGGCTCAGCAAGGAGAACAGTAGTCCTGGGAGCTACTGTGTCCACAGCACAAGAAGATCTTCCATGCTGAGGTGATGGGGAGCTGAGGTAGGACATCCAGGAGAGCCAAACCTTGGGGAGAAGTTGGTATAACACCCTCCTGAGTACTTTGGGCTGGAAAGGCTGAGCGCAGAGTGGAGGGAGGACTGAGTCCAGTGTCCCCATCCTATACCTCTTTGCCCCTTTAGATCCAGGCCTGGATCAGGTTCCTTCACATTTGGTCATTACTCGAAGCTCCAACTCTGGAGCAGGGCTTCAGCCAGCGGCAAATAATCCCAACAGCAGCTCAAGAGCTTGTAGAGGTGAACCTGGCAAGAGGCACCCACAGAGAAGCTGGGACTCAGTGTGCAACTGTCTACCTGCCCATATCCCAGTTTGGAGAGGAACGGAGAGGGAGAGCTATAAAATGCATTTGAAAGTGCATGTTCCAGGTACTTTGGGAGACAAATGGACATTTATTTAAGGACTCAGACAAGGAAGAAGAGAAAAAAACCCATGGAGGTCCAGGCACACCTCCCTGGCAGTCTCTCTGACTCTTGCATCATTTGTAGCGCTCTCAAATAATTTTCAAAGCCAGGTTTTCATTCCCTGACTGACAGCAGCGCTGGTTTAACTGAAATGCTCTTAAGCTACTCAGTGTAAACAGGCATCCAGCCTGGGAAACTGCAGCCAGGACAGTGAAAGTTTGTCAGAGGCCATAACAACTTTAACTATAGGCTTCCCTAATTCTGCTGCCTCTAATAAGTGCATCCAGCTCCCTTCCATCCTGGGACCTACTGTCCTCTCTTTCCTGGATGATCTTGTAGAAATAGGACGTTTTAAAGAGGGAGGTTGTGGCAACAAGTTTCTCCTTGCAAAATCAGGGCATGAAAGTCATTGTTTCCTGTTAGGATGATTGCTGTGAAGGGTCTGCTATGAAGTGAAGGACAAAAATCAGCACGACTCAGAGGCTGCTTTGGCTGAGTAGGACCTTGCCCTGTGAATAATGCCGCTGAGAGCCGAAGGGGAAGGTTCAGACTAAGGCAGGTGCTGGTGGATACTGGAGTGATGCAGATTAGTTTAGAAATGAGGAATTCACAGGTTGATGGTGGCAAAGATCAATGAATGCATCATCAAATAAGAGCTGATCCATAAAACAAGCTGCCACTGTTCAGGAGAGAGGCTGTGCTGGGACCTCCCAAAGAGACAGTGATAAATGGAGCAGGCATCCCACTGGTCTGTGTTATCAACAACAAATGCTTTGACCCCCTCTGCTTTAGGCCAAAGGGTGCTGGTATAACAGAGAACCCTCTCATGACCATAATGGAGCTATACTGGTTTATACTGGCTAAGACCTACACTTCCCGGGCGGTTGATATATGGAGTGGATAGAGGAGCTGGTCCCCCATGTGAACTCATGACTCTAGTTGGCTGGGAAAAAGCTTCTGAAAACTGTTTCAAAGCAAATAGGATTGATAGACAAAATAAGCAGAGTGGGAGAATGAAGAAGTAGTGTGGGGCACGTGGGAGAGAAGACCTTCCCCAGGCTCTCGTGTGAGCCCGGTCACATGTGAGTGTTTGCTGGGGAAGGGTGCCCAACAGGGAGCAACGCATGGTGGCTGAGATAGATGTTCACGGACACTTGCGATTCAGCGGTGATGAAGCTTTGCACAAGTGCATGAAGGAGTTTGAAGGAGGCCACTGTAGTGCCACAGGCTCCTTTGGAAATCCCAACCTTTCTGAACCGACCGATGTCATGCCCAGTCCTGCAGGGTACAGAGGAAAGGGTTAACGCTTCCTAAAACCCTGTTGTGTTAGGAATGAAATAGAAAATCTGAAAGCAGGTCAGTACCTCAGCTGCTTCTGAATTCTCATTAATTTGCGTTCCCCTCTCATTTATTAATGGGCTGACTCACACTGTATTTGCTTTCCCTTTGCTGCAATTTGCAAAATTCCTTCTTATTCCCAGTAGCCCTCTTGGCAGTGTTATTTTTCTCTGTTTTTCCCTGGCCTTTATCATTTCCTTGCAGGTCTTAGCTGAGTTTGCATATTCTTGCTCAGTTCCCCTGGCTATTTCTTTTCAGCCTTTTTCTTTTCATCTTCAGGCCTCCTAAAGCGTCCCTCGGGACTATCTCAGTGTCTCTGGGAGCAGCTGGGAATATCCTGCCACCCACCATGCCCACGAAGGAGATTTTAATAGCTCCCTTGGTCCTCCATTCCCTTTTTCCTTTCAGTCCCATGTGGGGACCCAGATGCCCTCCCGAAGGCTTGGAAGCTCCCAGGGCTTGGAGTAACCTGGGTTTCCAGACAGGGAACCACAGATCCCAGTAGCCAGCAGGTCCTGTGGAGATGCTGCTCTGCTCTTTGCTGCTGTCTGGTCCCAGATGTTCTGTGGGTCAGTTATTGCAGTGGTCAGACTGATTTCTTCTCCTGTGCTCCAGCCAACACTGACCATCTGGCTCTGCCTGTGGTGGAGCCCAATCTTCTCCAACCCAAGGGCCAGGCAGCCTGTTGTAGATGGCCCAGGACTGTGGTCCCCGCACCGTTGTGTATCCTTTGGTCCCCTCATTTGGCTCAGTCCAGAATCTGCACCCACAGAGAGCAAGATCTGACTGTGCGAGCCCATCGGGGGGACAGTTTGGCTACATGAGCCCACCACGAGGGTCTGTGTGGCTATATGAGCCTTTTGGGGACCTACACATTTGTTTTCCCAGATGCTGGAGAGTGCAGCGTGCCTGGTGAGGGTTCACCGTTTGGTGCAGCAAATGGGGCAAGGGGGGTGTTTTTGTGGGTGCCAGCCTTGCCAGGGCTCCCCTTATCCTTCCCCAAATTTGCCCACAAGAGGGAGGCAGTGACTTGCGGTGTCCGCTCCCACGCTGCATGAGTGTCGCAGGGTTCCAGCCACCACACCTGGGCTGCGTGGGGGCCCGTGGGCTGCGTGGGGGCCGTACCCACCCTGCACTACGCCCACGCACCGCTGGAGCCCAGGCGTCTGGATGGGTTGGCCAACAGTGGGTGGCTGGGGCTTGCCCGCAGCACATCTCGCCCTGTGTGGGAAGAGCCAAGGGAGAGCATCGTCTTGCCTTGCTGGCTTTCTTTTTGTGTCAAAAATTGGAAAGATGTTGTTGGTGTTCATTTTTTTTTGACCTGAGTGAGATTTCTGTCCTCTTCTAGGTCTGGGTGAGACCTGACATGGTGCTGTGCCCATTAGCCGAAGAGTGCTCCTCCTCCCGTGACACAGGTAGTCCTGGTGCTAGCAGAAGACAAAAGCTGGAGCGTACTGTTCTTGAAAACCTTTTTCAGTCCTTGCCTATTGTGGAGCAAAGAAGCCCATAGGGAAAGTCTGAGGGACTCCCTGGTGTATTTACCAAGGTGATCCTTGGAAACTGATGCCTTTCCATGGACCTGGGGAAGGCAGAAAAGTCCTGTAGGTGCAGGGACTCTTCTCAGTGGCTCTGGATCCAAGGCAATAGCCCTGTTTCCAAATACTCCTGCGACCAAGCTCCAGGCAGTCGGACTCCGGTGACAGCTTTGTCCCCGTGAAGCTCGCCAAGTCCTTTCCCACACCGGGGACCTGTTGAGATAGCGTGGTTAGCTCTGGTGACGGGAGGTCACCCTTTGTTCTGATATCAAAATACTGGATTCATCACACAGTTTATTCAAATGGTGCCTGGATGCGTTAAAAAATAAACGTGTCCCTTTGGGAAGTTCGAGAGAAGTTGATAGCAGCCGAGGATTTCTGTCCCAGGCCCTGGGTCTTTCCATTGCCCAAGAGACCCCCTGCTCTTTGGGCTGGACTCCTGCAGTTGTGATGCCCTCCTGGCTACCAGGGGCAGAGTTGAGGCTTGAAGCTGCTGTAAGATGGACCATCCCAGATCATGCCTCCCGGCGGGCAGCGGGCTCTGGGGTCACCTCACCCCATATAAGCAGTTCATTCTTCCATGCAAAGTGTCCTTGCTCCAGCAAGGGCATGGAGATTGCTTGCCACGGAGAGCTGTAACTTCAACAAAGGCTTCCTTTCTCTGAACCGCGACACAATTGTTGGAGTTAAATAAATCTGTCATGCACAAAGCAAACTGCGTTAAACAGCGTCCTCTCCCACTCTAGCCAGATAAAAGCCGGGCACTTTGGAAAGTGTTTAAAAAACATTTTTCATTCCCTTGTGTTCACTCTTCCCTCCTGTTGCATCCTCATTCCACTCACTCATTCAGGAGCCCGCACAAGGACCGGAATTTCTAATAGGAACAAAAAAAGAAGAAGGGGAATAAACCCAGCGTTAAAACCCATTCAGAGCTTCTATTATTTGGGACCAAAAGGGGAAGGTCCCTTGCAGGTCACTTTTAAATGTGTCTGTCTAGAGGCAAAGAAATTCAAAGTGCATTTATCATCCTTCTTATTCACCCCCTCCGTCGTCCACAGCAACCCAGGGATTTTTTTCCTGCTTCGTGATGCGGTGATTGCTACAAATCTGGCTGGGCTCAGCCACCGTGCGAGGAAGGAGTGCTCTCCTCTGCCTCACACATCATCAACACGGCTGTGAGCTGCATACCTCTGTTGCACTCAGCGTTGGTGGTGACACGCAAGGTGGAAGGGGCCCGGGATGACTTGTCCCAAAACTCAGCTGGGCTGCAGGGCAGCAAAACCCTGGGCTGCGGTGGGAGCAGCCAGCTGGAACCTTTTACGTGTAGTAATTCACCAAAAATGGGGTTTCAGCAGGACCAAAAGGAGCTGTAAGTTCATGTTTCAGTCATTTGGATGTGTGTGAAAGTGTCAGCATAGTCCTGCTAGATGTTTCCAAGGTAAAAATGTCTCATTTCAGAAGTGCCGGAGTATTTCATTAGACAGCCTTGAAACAAAACTCTTTTCCTATTTTCATAGGGCATTTTTATTTAAAGGCTGACCCAAAGCAGGAGAATATGAGGTTAAGCAAAACCACTGGGTATCCCAAAGGAAAGGTTTCCTTTTGGGTCAAGGGGACAAACGACTCCAGAGAAACCTCTTGTGATGGTTCTGATCCCTGGGCTTGGTGCCCAGCCCCAGGGTCCCTGACCCAGACATAGGCTGAACATGGGGAGAAACCACTGGTGCGGCAGATCAGCAGAGTCATGGCAAACTTCAGGACTGGAGGGATGGTGAGGAATAAGCAAAGAGGGAGCCATGGGAAACGGTGTGGATGGGGGAGCGGAAAAGTTTAGGGCAGCATGTGGGTGACAGCAAAGGAGGAGGAGAAGTGGGAGAGGCAGATCTTCTGCTTAGCTTTCAGTGGTGCAAAGGAGGACATGGTGGGAGGGGAAGAGGCGAAGCCCAGAGTAAGGCAAGCTGAGGTATGGGTTGAAAGAAGAAGGGTTGGAAGCTTTGGGGTTTCCTCCCTCTTACCCTGTGGGGTTTTGCTGGGAAAAGGACTCTGTGGCCCACCCAGAGGTGAGGTCCATGAGGCTGGTTGAGCTTCACTGAGGTTCAGGAGAGGAGTTCAGTGTTAGGCAGGCTGTGGAGGGATCAGGGCAGCCAGGCTGTATGACCCAGGGCAGTGGCCGTGTCCCTGGTGGGCTGTTGAGACAGGTGGGACCCGCATGTGCCAATGGGACAGAGAAGGAGTCATGAGGTGGTTTCTTCCTGTGGCTCAACACCTCCAAGTCCTTGTACCCTCCAGGATGCTGATGTGGGATGGGGTCTCTCTCCTCTTTGACACATCTGGCCGGTGGCTGCTTGTCCATCTTTCCTCTTGCCCCACTAGGAACAGTCCGGCTTCATGTCTTACCCCCATGGCACCCCTCGCAGCCTCGTGTCCCTGCGTGGGGCTGCTCTTCTCACCGAGGCCAACACTGTCATCTGTCAGTCAACACGGTGTTACCCCAGCTCCAGATCCAGCCTGGTGCCTTTTAGGTCCCCCCATCTCTTTCCAAACAGGTGGCTATGAACTAATGAGGTCTAGGGATAGTTAGAGAGTTATAAATATCTTCTGAGATGATGAATTTTAATCAGGAGCCTCTAATGAGCACAAGATGAAATCAGGAATGAGAATGATGGTCCCCCAGTGGATCTTCATTAACAATTCAAATGACTGAGGTCTTAATTAAAGGGCTCAGGACTTAGCTGAGGGATTACAGATTGCCCAGGGGGAGAAATCAAAGACTTCAAAATGCCTTTTTAACACAAGGTAATGAGCTTTTACATTAGATTTTTTTCTTTTTTTTTTTTTATGAACAATGCTGTTTTATCTGGCTTCTTCACTCATTTAAACAATGCTCAGATCTTGAAATGTGCAACCTTGGCCTGACAGCCCCCCGTCACATGCAAGTCCCCACACTGCTCCTGTCACCCCTCCACGTCCCACTAAACACTGACCCTTGGGCATGGACAGCACGAGGGTATCCGTGTTCCCCTTAGGGAATCCCCCAGGGATTCCTGATCTCAGTGGGGATGTCTGCAGGGAGACATTGAGGTGAGCCCAATCTCCCATCACCTTTATGACTCTCCCCCCTTGCTTAGTCGCTCTGAAATATTCTTCCCAGAGAAAAACACTGCATATGTTCAGCTTGTGTTTGTGAAGGGTTTCAGGATATACAAAAGCAGATGGTAGTATTTGTTCATGCTCAACCACAGTCCCGTTCCCTATGGCGCACGTGCCTCCAGACAGCCGTCTTCCCTCCCAGGCAAGCGTTGATCTTCTCTGCAACACCCAACCCAGAAATTGTCCTCCTTCCTGGGATGGAGTGACCCTTTTGTCTCTATTCCCAGCTGCCACCAACACAACTCCACCTCGTCCAGGCAGCCCGTTGTACGGGCGGCTCTCCTGAGGCTGAATGACCAGTTAGGGTGACACCTGAAAGCGGGTGATGCTAATCCACCACGGTGACCTCTGTTAATGGCAGGGGCTGCCTGTCACTGTTCTCTCTCTGTCACATCTAGTAGGCACAAGGAAGGAGGGCATGCTCAGAGGTGGCTGTGTGAGACAGCTCCAGAGCAGAGGAGGAGTTTCAGACCATGGGGCAAAGATGAGTGCTCAGACCTCCTGATCCAGTGCTTCTTTCCAAGAAGGAGAGGGACAGACAGTGGTGGAGCCAGACAGGGGGATGCTGTGGAGAGCTGGATGGAAAGAGATGCCCAGGGTGAACAGTCAAGGTGGAAGTGGCTCCACAACCTGTGGCTGGGGCCGACTCCTGGGTCCGGTGAGGCTCAGGAGCAGGTCTTGCACACAGGAAAGGACACTTCTGTGACGTGCTTCACAAGCATCTCCATTCCTGGCAGCTCCCGAATCTCTGCTGCTCCCACAGCAAGAAGCTCAAGCAGGGCTATCTGCAGGGGTGGTTTGAGGAACCTATATGCAACCTATATGAACAAGCCATTTTGGAAAAGCAAAATGCTGAAGCTGGATTTCCTGGCTATTTGTGCCTGGAACAGCCTCTGTGGGAATCCTCCGCTGGTTAATAAGTCTGAACTTCCCCATGCAGCCTACAGGCATCTGTGAAGTCTTAGATCCTCCACCCTCCTCCCAGGAACATCATATCGCTGAGAACTGCACTAGATGTTTGGAGATGAAGCTGGGCAAGTTTTCAGAGGGCTGAAAGAGATATGCAAAGGCAGAGAGTGCTATCCCATGACCTCTGTTTCATTAGGAAACTTGGCTAAAATGGACGGATGCACTTGGAAACTGAAGCAGGAGCCCTTTCCAAAGGGGTTGGCCTGGCTGAGAGCAGTCTGCTTTGGAGCTAAGATAAAGGGCACTATAAAACCTGCAAAAGCCCCTGAACTGGCGTGCTGAGTCTCACCCTGGGCTCCGGGTCAGAGCTGCCGCAGTTTCAGCATGGCAATGCAAGTGTGGCTGGGAGCTTTGAACGGCTACAGAATAGGGCATCCTCGCCTCGGAGGGGGCCAGCTGGGAGCCCAGCACACCTCCATGGACGTGGTGCCTCCAGGCTCAGCCACCTCGGCACGGCCCCCGCCGGACCCAGGGGTGACACCAGGTGAACGCCGGGTCCTGCACAGCTCCAGGTATGAGGGTGGAAGGACGGGATGCAGCCCCGGCTCTGGCAGGGTCCTGCAAGGGAGAGGGGCTGGGTACCAACCTGGGGCATGGCACAGGGGGGATGGCCCTGAGAGGCATGGGGATGCAGAGAAACTGCCGTGGAGTCCTCCTTCTTCTTCACACTCTCATAACAGAGCTCAGCGTGTGAGGCACAGTCCTAAAACCAGTGCCCATGTGCTTCTGCCCTCGCTCCCAAACGTACCACAGCCCCAGCATCTTGGCTTGCCCAGCTTCAGGGATGGAGGAAGACGCTGGCTTCTCTGAGGAGCTAAAGGACCACCAGTGGCCTCCAAATTACGTCCTCTAGGAGGGAGAATCAGTCTGTGGGAAGAACAGGCAAACCTGTGGTGTCCTGAGAAGACAAGCAAGAGAAAACAAGTCCTTCCAGGGCATGGCAAGACTGAGCAAAGGGGATGCTTCGCCTCCTGCGCCTGTTCCCTCTTCTGCATCCTTGCCTTTGCACTTGGTGCTGTGTTGCCCAGGGTGCCAGGACGTGGGGCTGGCTTCTCCCCATCCAGACCCTCCCACCACAGCTGATCCTTGCCACCCTCCCTCCCGCCTCCCGGTGAGCCCTGCTGCAACAGGGCAACTGCCCCAGGCTCCACAACCAGCCCACAAATCGTCCCCACGGCAGGCGTGGGCACAGGGGTGGCTGCTTTATCCTCCACTTGGTGCACTGAGGGCTCCTCACCACCGAGCTGTGTCTCTGGACAGGCACTCGGGTTTCTGTGGAAATGGGGGAGGCAGCTGGACCATCATCTATCTCAGACAGTGAAGATCTGGCAGGAGGGTCCTTGCTCATCCCCTCACTGGAGACTGATGAGGATCTGGGGGATTTTGGACACCTCATCTGCAGCACAATGGGTGAGAAGATGCCATTTTTGGGTCTGTGCAAGGATAGAGGCTTGTGTCCCTTCCATCGTTTCCCAACCAGATGCTAGGACAGAGTTAGTATCTCCAGATCAGGGCTGGTTTTGTTTTGCAAAAAGTCCTGGAAGATGATGGGGGGGTGGGGGGCAGGGGTTGCTCTGGAGATGTGGTGGGAGGGGGATGAATGGGGCTGGGGAAAGGATGGATAGGAAGTGGTGGCCCCTCCCAGCCACAGAAAGCTGATGTTTTTATCACCCTCAGCATGGCAGGTGCTTTCCCAACTCAGGGAGACCGGTCTTGTCCCAAAGAGCCTGCTGTCTGCAGATGAGGACAAGCGGGGTGGTGAGGGCTGAGACCTAGCACTAGGCAACATGTTAATGGAGATGTTAAGGACTTTAAAGGACTTCTCCCTTGTTTTTTTCCTCCTCTTGCTCATGTGCTCAAGGCTTGGTGACTATATGCCCTTGTGAGCTCTTTGGAAGGGGCAGCAATCTCCTGCCTGAAGGGGCAAGCTGTCTGTGCAAGCTGCGGGGTTCAGGGCAGTGGTCCTTGTGGGTATCCTTGACGGGCAGCGAGAGATGGTTGCAAACAGGGAATTACCCCTGGAAGACCCTGCCAGAGAGGGTGGCCCAGCTGGCACCAGGAAGGGGATGCTGGGGTCAACCTGGACCCATCTCCACCTTTTTCTATAAATCAGCCCCATGCTCCTCATGGCTGAGGTCACGCATCCCGTAAAAAATGCCCCATCCGTTCAGTTGTGATACTGGCCCCCAGGTTCTGGGGGTACCTTGCACACCCCCAGCTGCTGCCCGTGTTTGTCCTGTTGCAGAAAAACAGCCGGAGCGGTGCCCGTGATGCACCCACCATCGCCTGCACCGAGCTGGCCGCCATCCCCGTGGCCCGAGGTGCGAGGGTGACTTCACCGGCTGCCCGGGGCTGGCTCGTGAGGGGCAGCAGCTGCGGGTCTGGCGGGGGTTTACACCTATCACTCTGTAACTTCTGACGGAGGCTGGATTTGCTGAAATGTTCACTGGATTTTTTCCAGCCTGCTGGGGCCCATAAATCTGGCTGTGCAGAGGCCGCTCCTGCTCCTTCCCCTCGGTGAGCGGGGCTGGTATTTTTCTTGGAGGGCGAGACTGGTTGCAACCCTCCTTCCAGCACCTGCCGCTCCACCTCGAGCCACATTCCTGAGCGGTGGCGGAGAACGGATCCGTCTCCGCCAACCAGGGATGCTGCGGCCTCCGAGCTAGCCCCGCTTCCCCCAACTCCGCTGCAGCCAGGCAGTGAGGAGGTCCGGTCTTCTCCCACAGAAGCCCCTTTTCTTTAGCTGTCAATCTGCTTCAGAGCCAGAGAGCCTGGCTGAGCGCATGTTAGGGGCAGGTCTCTGAAGACCATCTCTGATGGCTTCTTCTTGGACAGAGGCACTAGAAACACCCTGTGGATGCTGAACGTCCTGTTCTGCATCCATTCCCGGGGGACTGCCCCGGCTCAGCTGGGGGTTTGCTGCGGAGCACGGCTCCCGGGCATTTCGTGGGACTCTCTTCCCTCTTTTGGCATCTCTTTGCCTCTCAACTGGAGCTCAGGAGACCTTGTTGCTGGCTCGGGGAGCTCCCAGATCCCCCAACATGGAGGATCTCTCCCCCCTGCATGGACCATCTTGATCTCCAGGTGGGTTGAGCACGAGCAGCAGCCGAGGGATCAGCAGAGCCGGCTGGGGGTCGCAGCAGGCGAAGAGGAGGGAGGTGGCTGGGCTGGGGCAGGTCTGGATGCCCATCATCTAACATTTCTCTCACAGACTGGGATCTACAACATCCCGGCTGCTTTTCATCCTTTTATCCTTTACCAATTCTTCATGCCCCACTCCAGAGATCACCTTTGAGTGAGGAGCTCTGCTTTGGCCCTCGTTGTGATGCACTGGAGAGGACTGTGGTGCCACTGAGAGATGCTTCAACACTGAGCGAGTGTCTGAGCAGCTCCTTCTTGCTCACTTCCCACCACAGTCCTCTTGTCCCCATCACCTGGACAGTTTTCCCTGTCAATGATTTCCAGATCCTCCAGGGTCTTACTGTCAAGTATGTCCGAGTCCTGAGGAAAGTGGGATGCAGTATGGCTGGCTGAGGAATGCTGGGCGAGCTTCACGGCTCTTCTTGCTGAAAGCCACCTGGGACGTGCAAGGGGAGGGTGTGCATGTAAGAGAGGGCACTGAGTCGCGCCCCTGGGCAGTGGGTGGAAAGCTAACATGGAGAGCTCCTCCATACGCCGGGATCCTGTTACACGCCTCGCCGTAATTAGCCTCTGGCTTTCCTTGCAGAATGAGCAATCGTTTCTGTAATCTGCCAGAGCAGAGTTATGGGCATGTCAGGCTGGCACAGGGGGGTTGTAAAACCAGACCTGCCTGACCCACAGCCATCATTTGTCAAAAGGAAACCACCTGGCCAGAGAAAAAGGGATTTATTTGCTTCTTCCTTCATCCCATTCTCGCAGGCAGAATGTCGGCTCCTTGGGGAGTCCCCAGCCCTGTCGCCACAAAAAGCAGCCATTTGTGCCTTGTTTGGCTCTGTTCCCTGATGCTTCTAACCCAGCATCATACTCCACACAGGTATCCTAAAAACCTGCACTTTCTGGTCCCAGAAATGTTCTGCACTCGTCCCCAGTAGCACAGGGACAAGTTAGGAGAGTTTTTGCCCTGGCTTCAAATGACTCTGTTCTGCATGGAGATGGGGTGCCTCTGCAGTGGTTTGCCCAGGTAAACACCCCACGCTTTCCTCAAATCTTTTTTGTTCTGTTTGTTGCCAGGAATGTTTCACAGGAGGTGTCTGAAATGCAGCTGGGGCCAGGGATCATCTCCGGCAGCAAGTCTTTTCTACTGACCATCACCTGCTGAAGATCATGCACCAGGAAAAGGTCATATAATGGCCCCACAAGGAAATGCCTTGTTCCCCAACCTCCTCCTGTAAGATGTCAGGTATCTTACAAGCAGATCAAGGACTTGAGATGCAACTTGGTTCAAATTTTAAAGCTTATTCCCTTGAGCTGCGGAATTTGGCCTGAAAGGTTCAGCCAAACTCCTGTTCCTCCTGATGCACTGCGGAGACCTGATGAGACGTTCCAGCTCCTGCCACTTTCTGCCCACATCTGTTCCCCCTGTATCTGACCCTATCAACGCCAGCAGCACTGGGCCACCGTTGCTGTGTGCCAGTTTGGATGCCCAGCGCATGACAGCATCTTGTCTCATGGTAGATGACTCATTTGGGACCTGCTCCAAGTCCCACTCTGAGATTTCCACTCCAGCCTTGATGGATGGGCTCGTTAGCCTTAGGTTACTCATGAAGCATCTTTCTTCTGTAGTTTCTGATTAAAAACATCTTTCTGTTTCATCTTTATGGGAAGTACAGAACTTATTGCTGGGCTGCAGCTTCATTTAACCTCTTTGGCCTAAGTTAGCCAAAAATAACTAAACACAGCAGGTTTTCAGAAATATAGCTACCTCCCAACCGCCTTTTCTGGATGTGGAGTGACACTCTGCTCAAGTGTTGGTTGCTTACCTCCCAAGAGACCCCACTTGTCTGGGCACTGCCAGCACACCGGGGTGCTCTTTGCCTCCGGGAACCTTTTGAGGTTCAGTGGTCATGAAGATTGGATTCAACAGAAGGCTGGGGAGGTTGATGTGTGTTTGGGGTGTCCCCATCTGCTCTGCTTGGGTACCCAGCACTTCAGCATCTGCAGTTGCCCCAAGGCTGTATCTCACCTGAGGTCAGCTCAGCGAAAGGCCACAGAAACTGTCTTACCCCACCATTGAGCGGTGGTGACACTGCTCAGTTTGCGCATGGGAGTCCACTGGTTAGAGCAGTTGGCCTGTAACCAGAAGACTGGTTTTCTAGGCTGCTGGCACCAGAGGAAACTCCTAGGAAGGGCCTCACGTACAGCTTACACAGCTCCCTGAGGAGCTTCCTTGTTTCAGAGAAGCAAAAACGAGGATGTCAGACCCTTCCTAGGGAGGTCAAGCAACTCTTCTGACCCCTAAGTGAGAACCTATGTGCTGGAGAGATGCTCCAAAGGGATGCAGCCCTTCCTCATCAAAAGAGAAAGTCCCTGTGCCAAGCACAGAAAGTTGTCTCCAACTCCAGTCAACCTCCTCATGGTCTGGCGGACAGTGCTGAGACCAGACAAAAAACAGCTCCAGCATTGTCCTGCCTCTGATATTTCCTACTGTGTCCCAGCACAGGGCGCTGCCCAACCTGAGCCGAACCCCACATTTTGTGCAGTGGACATGCAGGTGCCTGAATCTGCTCCTAGAGCTGAGACTTCCCATCGGGTTTTGCCTGGTGGACCAGTGCAAGGTGGAAGGTCTGCAGGAGAAAGCTTCACCCCGTGTTCAGCTCCAGCTGGATGACTGTCAGGCCAAGGCAGAGGAGCTGCAGGTGAGTGTGTGTGCGCAGGATGCCGAGGCTGGAAGAGCAGGTTTGAGGGGGCTGGATTACAGCGTGCACCCAGAGCGGTGTTTCACAGTGGCTGGAAGTGTTGCCTGGTGTTTGCTTCCTTTATTTCACCACTTCCAGATCCAAAGAAACAGCTGAAATCTCTGAAAACAATTAATTTAAAAGGGAAAAAAATACTCCCAAACTGAAAGATCACGGGAGTTTCAAAGGCTTTATCTTCCAAGAATCTGGGATTATTTTTGGGAAGGCAAGTGGGGCAGAGTACTGAAAGACAGCAGATAGCCCCTGCCTCTGATCCCACCGGGCTGTGGGTGCTGTAAGGCCAGCTCGTCTCCGATTCAGTTGGGCAGATCCCAGGCTGCGGAGAGCCAAGACTCGGGTTTATTTCTGCAGTTTCCCATTATCCGAATGTCCTGCTGGAACAACACCAAAACGCAGTGCCGGGAGTTTTGTAACATTATTTTCTACCGCAGTGCATGGTGCTTGCACATCCCGCACCCAGTCTGGGCTTCATGGAGCAGTCAAAGAGCCAGATGAGGCCAAAGGGATATTACCTTTCCTACAGCACCCCAAATATTCAGATATTCAGATGCAAAACAAACAGAAGCTCCCCCACAGTGTCACCAAGAGGTGAGAGAAGAGACAATACGGTGGGATGTCAGTCCCGGAGGAGGGGAACGTGTCCCACCTTCATTGCTCTTTCCTGGGGTATATGCTCAGATCTCGCAGGGTGATTCATAACTCTGCCCTGACCCCTCTGCAACTTTGCCCTTCGGCTCTGAAAGCTCTTCCTCCCCTCTCAGAAATATTTCTCCAGCAGGGAGCCAGGATCTAGCCACAACTATGAACCGAGGCAAATTACCACCCATCGTGCCCACAGTTTAAAGATGCTGCAGCGAGAGACACTAGAAACATTACACTTTGGGGCAAATAAAGTCACGGTGACCAGTAAAGGATTAGCTCCCACCAGCATGTGAGTTAAAGGCAGAGATGTGATCTGTTCCTTTAATGCTGTTGGTTTTCCTGTAAAACTAGAGCATCACTTAGTGCAGGGACCCCTTTCCACTGGATGCACACACGGCAACTCTACAAAGCGCTGATGGCTTGACTACATCTGATGGGCAGGTGGGAGAAAATCACCTTGCTGGCCAGGAAAAGCCCACATAGGTTTTCCTTCAACGTTTGCAGGTAGAGGAGCTGGGGAGCAGCTGCCCTCCAAGAAGATTTTTGCAAGTCCACAAAACAATGCTGTCTGCAGTCAAGGGGCCTTTCTGTAAAGGGTTTCTGAGGTGGCAAAAAATGGCCTCTCTGTGGGTTTCTGCTTGTAACACCTTACTCTTTAAGAACGTGACGCTGGTTTAGAGATATAACTGGTTAAAAGCTATCACCCTCTCACCCCAATACTCTAAAGCACTTCAGCAAAGCATCTGTGTGAGGCAAAGGCATCCCGAGTTTGGCTGGTCCAAGCAAGGTGGGTGATTCACCCTTGCCCAGAAGGAACGTGCTGTCTGCTCCCCTTGCCGGGAGGCTGCTCCCACTCCAGACAGACGCCGTCTTGTACACAGGTTGCACAATCCTGCTTGGCAGCTCAGCTCGGGGTTGCAAAACACGAAGCTGTCCGTGGCAGTCACACTCCGGCGACTCATCCGAGAGCAAGCCGTTGAGCTCATCTGTCAGGGGTGCCAGGCTTTCCAAAAGCACAGACAAAGATGCCGATAAGCAAGGTTTTAACAAGCAGCAAATTGGGAAAGTCCATATTTCCAGCTGAAACTGGGCAAGAAAAGCAGCTACTGCAATGCCCCCAATGTTGCGGATGTCAAGGCATGTGCAAGGTGCTGGCTGCCGGCAGGGAGAAGGAGGGACGGGGAGGGAGGAGGGATCATTTTTCATTTTTCAATACATTTTTCATTAATAAAGCACCTGTGCGGGTGCACATCAGGCCCCCTCTGCGGTGGGGAGCCGGGGCAGCACCGTGCTGGGTGGTTGTGCCGGCCCCTATCACCAGGCAGGGCTGTCCTGATCTAATGCGGTCAGAAGTAATCCCACACAATTATTCTGAACAAGCACTGTTTTCCTTGGAAATAAAGAGCCTTCTTTCAAAATATCCCATTTTTATGAAATATTGTTTTTCTGCTGCCAAGTTTGATTGGGATTTTTTCCAAAAATTATGATTTTTTAAATACTCTCCTTTTTTTTTTTTTTTTTTAATCTGAAACTCTCCCAGAAAACTCCATCAGAAAGAATGGAAAAAGCTTGGAGAGAATGTGTTTTCTTTTGGCTCAACACTGCACCTGGACTCAGCGTGATGAGTAACCTCGGTTTATTAACAAACAAAGACACTGTGCCGCCCCAGAGCGATGCACTTGCTATTACCATGCACTGAGGCTTGCGGCAGACTGTGACTGTAAACCTGATGCAAGCTAAAAAACCAAGAGACTCGAACCTGAAATTGTTCAAACCTCTTCTTATTGCTGTTAAGAAGCTAAGTAGCTTGCCCTGAGAAATTATGTGAAAGTACATTTAAGCTCTGTGTGGTGGGTCAGGGAGGTTGACAGCCTGTACACAACACTCCCACTGCCTGCTGGGCTGGCAGACCCAATTTTCTGATTTACACTGATTTCTGCAGCGTCCCCTGAGGTCCCCAGGAAATGTTTCTCTTTCCTTCATCACTGAGGACTGGCTGTATCTCTGCTCCCTGCTCTTCCCAGAAGTTTTTTCCCCCAACCCCAGTTGCGGATTTCTCCTGCCTGCATCTACCGCTGCCATGCAACCATCTCCCCCTCCTTAGGGCAGCAGGAGCGAGGTGCAATTGGAGCAGTTTTCAAGCAGTTTTCCTTCTTTAGAGGAGTTTAGAGCAGTTTTCCTCCCTGGAAAACTCCCTTCTTCAGATCTTTATCTGAAGAATAGGTTGCAAAGAAGCAACTCACATCCGTACAGACATGGGGCAGGAGAAGGGCATCTGCCTGTGCTTGATGTCATGTTGCCCACTAAAACCAGACTAGGACAGTCCTGCTAATAAACAGCCCAGATAAAACTGAAGAGGAGGAAGCCACAAAGTGCTGGTGCAGAGGAGGAGATCGAATGCTGGGGAGAAGCAACGTCCTTCCCTGGGTATTTCGTCACCACAGGGAGATGGTGGAAGAGAAGAAACTTCTCGTGTGGCTCCAGCTCCTGGCAGAGAAGAGTGTGCAGCTTCGTGCTCAAGCATGCAGTAACAGCCAGTGATGCTGTAACGGAGCGGTGGAAAAACACATGGAAAAAGCAAAATCCAGCAGAGTCAAATCATCAGCATCCACCTTAGCACGTTCAGCACTCTCGCCTAATGTACAGAAATTGGATTAGGAATATCTCCCAGAAAAGGAAAGTAAGAAAACCTCTTTCTCTTGGGCTAGCTTCTCCCACACAGGGAGGGGGGATTGTTAAACTGGTGTAGGATAGCTTTTCCAACCACATGACAATGGCCAGCGTCTCTGTGTCATTAAAATTGCCAGCCTATGCTTTAAATGGCAGAGTTTGTAGGCTGAACTTTAAAGCTTGACTGGTCATTACAAAGTTTCCTTTTAAAAGATTTTAGCATGTGAGCTCGTTGTTGGTGTCTAACACCGACAAATAAGCCTCGATGCTGGTGCTTTCCATCCCCAACACCGCAAGTGAAAACATCAGAGGTTTCTCCGTCCTGTGAAAAGCCCATAAGCCAGCCAGGTAATTAATTTTCTGCTTTTGAGGAGAGCTTAGTCTGGCAAGGAGTTGAAGGCAGGAGCATTAGCAGAGCTCAGCTCCCGCTGAACCCTGGGAGAGATGGATGTACCTTCTCCGAGGGGCCTGTTCAGCTGGGAGGCAGCTAGTGAAAGCAAAATAGGCTTCCTAACAGGAACCACGTCCTGAGTCATTATTTTCAGATACTTGAGTGTCAGCCAAGGACACACAGTATATCCCAGAGTGAGCCCTGTTGATTTTATCGTCCTGTTATTCCACCGTGCATGAGGTCGCTACCCATCCTGGGCTTTGTGTGGTTGACCCAGCTCTGCCCGACTTCTCACCAGACCTTGGTGCCATCCAGCCACAAGCAGGGCATGTCTCAGAAAACCGACATAACGAGGAGGTGTTGTTGCATCCCCAGGTACCAGCATTACATCATTTCCCCGTCCAGCACGCAATGTGTTGGGGTTTCACCGTGAGCTGTGGTGTTTCCACGTGGGACATCCTCCGGGCAGGGGCAGCTCTGGTTACTCAGGGACCTGGAGGCTTTTCCGAGTGCTTTTATAAACCAGATGGGTTATTGCACAAATTGCAGCAGACGTTTCCACCTTCTCCTGTCCACGGCTGCTTCAGGAGGTGCAGAGGGGAGGCTGGGGTGTTGTTTCTCGCCCCTCTTGTTGTTGCAGTAGTCGTCCTAAGGGAGCGGAGTAACAGCTTTCTCCACGTGCTGGGATCGGTGACCTGCAGGTCCGTGCGAGGTGATTTGATGAAAGAAAAACACACATTTTGCCAAGTCTTTTTGCACCGTTCGCTCTTCACTGACAACTGCTGACTGTGCCCCAACCAGCTCCCCCGTGCAGGTGGGTTGGCTGGTGGCAGCAGGTCACCGTGGAGTGCTCCTGCCTGCTGAGAGCAAGAGCTCCGAGTTCACGGACAAGCTGGTGGTGGCCTCTGTGCAAATGCAGGTATTGCTCCCAGGTCAACTGGGCTAAATCGGCCAGTTGGGTCAACAGGCTGCCCAGCACACCGTTCCCTTCATCTCCCCAGTCTCCGTGCCATGCCAGCTCTTGGCCCCGGGAGGTACGAGCACCAGCCACCCCGCAGACCTCGCATCCTCTGTTGGGCGCCTCGTGCACGATCCAGGATGGGTCCCTTGTTCAGGCTCAGCCTTTCCATGCTGCTGCCAACGCGGGCGCACACATCAGGGGTGTGTTATGGTCCAACGCAACAACGTGGCACGTCACCTGGGGGACAAATGCCCGTCTCCAAGGGGTGACACACCTTCCCTCCGTGCTGCTTCTCCCCTCTGTCCTTTCCTTTGCCCCATCCCGCTGAGCCCAAAGAGCAGAAAATGACTCCGCAGCAGCTCGCTGCATTTTTGCAGGGGCTGGGGGATCCCCTCCCCCCCGCCGCTGCTGTGTGTAAGTGTTTTATTGTTTGCCTGTTGAGGTGTGAATGAAGTAATGGGCTTTCTCCGTCACTTCATCCGTCTCTGGCTGACAGCTTTGCTTAGACACATTGTGCTGTTCTGTATAAACCCTGTCACCTTGCCATCTCCAAACAGACAGCTTCCTCTGGGAAACTGTAATCAAGCCCTCCTGAGCACTCAGCTAGCACTGTCCGCGGCTCGTAAATCACGGCGGCTTTCCTGGAAAATCGCGAGAGGAGACAGACGGACCGACGCACACGCACCCAGCCGTGGGGTCCCACGGCTCCCGGGCAGGCAGGCGGGCAGGAGCCGCGGGGCTGCCCACGGGCAGCGGGACTTTCCGGGAAGGAGGGAAACTTTGGCTGCCGATAGGAGCGCGCCTGGCTGGGGTGCAAGGACCTCAGCGAGGTGAGGAAATGTTTCTGCCGACCCCAGCGCTGCACCAGCCCGTTGCGTTGGCTGGCACTGCCGCAGCATCTCTGATGTGCCTGAGGTTGGAGGCGCCTGTTTTGGGAACCGAGCTGACCCACTGGCAGTGGGGATGCTCGCTGAGGGTCATTCATGGTCTCCGTGCCCAGCCATTAGATGGGCGACACCTTTCCCTCGATGATGTTGAAGTCTCCTCTGATACCAAGTCTCCGTTTCACGTCGCCAGAGAGGGATCGTGAACGTGGCTGGGTTGCTGCTCCTGAGTGCTCAGCCATCTCAGGGTGATGCTGGGCACCCCTTAAGCCCCCGTGCTGGAACAAGCATCCCCTGTGAAATGCAATGGGGAGACAGCACCCAGCGTGCAAGGACCAGCTGCCTCGGGGTCACGGCTCCGCTCCTCCACGCTGTACTCTCCACCCATCAAGTCCCAGCTTCAAATTGCTCAGCTTGTGCATCGCCCTGGGCCTCCTGGCAAGCCGCCTCTGCCCAGGACCCGCCAGTCCTCCCGGGAGCCCAGCCGTCAGTGCGTCAGCAGCAGAACTGCCGCGTAAACCTCTCAGCACCAGGAGAACAATGCACGGGGCTTTTCTCCATCCACCTGGGTTAAAATGCTGTGTCAGGAAGCAAGACGGCTGCTCCCGTTAGCAACCCGTGCCTCTCGCTCAGTTATTTTGGGGAGGATTCCTGGAGCTGCACAGGCACCCATGCAAAGCACCCACCCGTGCACACCGGGGGACCAGCGTGTCCTGATGGACTGGGGCTGGGGAGAGGTGGGTGAGGGTTTTGCCCTCTCAAGCGCTCACTTCTCCAGGGACCCTTCAGCTGGAAAAAAGTTGTGTGCTGGTTTTTGCCATTTTTATCCACTGGCTTGGGAATTTCATGCAGGTGGGAGCAGAAGCAGGGTGGGAACGACGGGTTCAGCACCGGCTGGAGAAGGTCTGTCCTCCTTCCCAAGGGACCAGACTCCCCACTTCCTGACAGACCTCTGTTACCATCAGAGATATCCATTTCAGAGGACAACAAGGCTTTATGGACCAAAGTCCTCATTTCATCCCCCCTTTTCCCTGGAGTCCATCACCAGGCTATCAAGCCTCCCCTTGCCTGAGCCCAAACCTGTGGCAGAGGTGCTGAGCTCCAGAAAACAGGCGAGGAGCTGGCTGTTTTGCAGCTCTGCCTGCAAAGGAGACGAAGGCAAGTCGCTGGTCCAGCACAGTTAGCGGGGAGGCATATATCTGGACTGTGATGATGGAGCGTTAAATACCAGCGAAGCAGGAGAGGAGACAGGGGCCGAGCTGGAGTCTGGGCTCTCTGTGAAATACAAGAAGACTTTATGTCTCTTTTAGGAGCCTGCAGCAGCGGGCTGATGTTGAGCTGGAGCACGGTGCATTAACCTGGGATTACAAGAAGACTAACGATCACCCGCCCGGTGCTGTCATCCCTCAGCGTGATGGATGCTTAAAGACTTTGCCGGCACGGTCCTGGAGGATGGACCAGTGCAGCCGGTGTGTGTGCGGAGAAGCCGCCGGCGAGGAGAAGCAGTGAGCCCAGGCCCCGAATCCCCAGCCCAATTCAGGAAACCATCAGCATGATATGCAGCCCTAATTAGGGGAATAAACTTAGCAAAGAATTCAAACATAAATTTGCTCTTGCTGATTTCAGACTTCGCACACGTTCTCTGAGCGGACAGGTTCCCCCAGGACCCTGTACTTAGCTCTGCACTGTCTCTGATTTATAAGGTCCTCTTGGACATGCTAAATATAGTATTAAGTGTAATAAATGTAGATCACTTTCCTAAATATTCTGTGATTTATGCCCAGGCTCCTTCCCCTGAGAGCTGGGCTCATAAATCCTCTGTGCAGAGCTGTCGCGGGGGGCACATTTCCTCGGGCGGGTTGGAGAGTTAATAAGCGGGAAGGGAGCACCAAGCGTGAAAGAGAGAAAAGCCAACATGAGGAGGGTCAGAGAGAAAGTGGAGGGAGCTGTGGGGAAGGAGGGAGGGTTCCCATCGCCCTTTTTTTGGTGCATGTGGGCACCCCCATGTTGGGCAACGGGATGCTGCGATGCTCCTGCCGGGAAAGGGGCTGTGGACGTCTCCTCCATGCCTGGCAATACGGCCCTAACGGGGTCTGCGGGAAGGGTCCTGAAGCCGCTGCTGTGGTTTGCAGGTTTGCTTGGCTGACCATCCTCCTGTGCTGGCTTAAAACCAGTCGCATCCTACCAGCGTGGGCTGCTTTTTGCATCCCTTCTCTGCGCAGCATCCACCAGGAAGATTAAACAGGGAAAATGCTGACACGAAGGCTGGAGGATGTGCTGGGAAATCCCGGAGCCCAGCTAGAGGGAATGGGAAGGGTTTTACCCACATCCAGCAGAGCACAGCCTGGGGAATGGATGTCCCTTGGGGTGCCCAGGGCAGCTCTCTACCCCTCCCCTGGGGACCACGTCGAGACCTCACGCACACCACGATGCCCTCCGCTTTCTGGGCTCCGAAAGCCTTGCAGTGGCGTTAGCCCCACCACAGCTTGGAGACAAGGATTCCTGCAGAGAAGGGCCGAGGGGTGTGAAACAACAGGGGAAGATGCTTTGCACGTTTCCCTGCAGGGCTGTGGCAGCGGCTTTCCTTATCTGAGCTGCCGCCTTCTTCAAACTTCCCTTGATACTTGTGTCTGCTGATCCTCCCTGCCCTCCCTCCCCTTCCCACCCCTGGGGACATCTTTTTCCTCATCTTAGGTGCGATTCCCTTCCTTTTGTTCCTCCATCCTCCTCTGGGAAGCTCTAGACCCCTGCCCACCCACCAGCCCATCCTTCAGCCAAGCCCTGACAGACCTTCACTCTCCTCCCCGCCGACCATCTCTTCCCACCGCTTTTCTCCAGTGCCCATTCACCACCTCCATCATGGAGCACACCAGCTCCATGGCCTCTCCCTCCCATGGGACCATCCTCTCCGAAGCTGTTGCTGCAGCTCAAGCACTGTCTGGGCAGCAGAGGAACCAGCAGTTAAAATCGTGTTTCCCCTGAAGAAGCCAGGCCGCCCTTCCAGCTATTTCCCGATGAGAAAGCAGCCCAGGATGAGGTGTGCTATCCGATGGGAAAGCAACGCTGCAGGCTGGGAAGGGTTGCAAGTTCAGAGGAGGAACCTCTGGGCCAAACGGGAAGGGGACCTCTTTGAAAAGAGCCTCCGAAAGGAAGGAGAAAGGGGAAAAAACATGGGAGAAGCAGGAAAAAAAAAAAAAGCTGCAGATTGACATCAGCACGATGCAGAGAAAGGCTCGTTTGTGATCGCGGACCGTGCTTCCCGAGGAGGACAAGAGGGTGATTTATCTGTAGGAACAAGAGATGGGTCAGGCAGGGAGAGATGTGAAACGCGGATTTGGTCAGAGAAAACAGTCCCGCCAGCCCTCGGCACAACAAGGGAGGCTGTCGTGGGAGAAAGGATTCAGCAGTCCCTTTTTTGGGGATGATCGCACCAGTTTGCCTCCTTGGTACACGCAAGGATAATCTCAGCGTGCAGCTTCATTGCTACTCGACCACAGCCGAAGCAGGAGGGCTGGAGCGGGGCACGAGGCCAGCTCTTTTAATGACCGTACTCTGCATTACGGATTTCCAGTAAAAATCCATCATGATTAACACGTTGAATTTGTCACAGCCTAGACTTTCATGACAAAAAACATGACTTTTTGGGTTTTCTCACAACAAGTCATGTTCTTTGTAATCTAATAAGGGCTGCTCCCCCACAGTCCTTTACAAACTCGGCTCTGTTTGGTTCCTGGGTCGTCACAGATGGGAAAATGACCAGAGCTGTGAAACACTTTCATGCCATTTGTCAAGTTTTATTAAATGGCTTGGAATATTTTTATTACCAAACAAGGGTTTCTCAGTGGGGCTGGGGACCCCGCGTGGGCCCTCCTCCATCTCCAGGGCTTTCGTGTGTTTTGTGTGACTCTTTTCCCCCGTTTTGCCCCCACAAACAGGCAGCCTTAATGAGAATCTGAGATTTCTCAGCAGCCTTGTGTCAAGCAAGGGAAACCTAAAGGAGCATTTCTATTTAGTTGCTTGAGGTATTTCGGTGCAAAAATGTGGTCTGAAAATGACAGCAAACAGGCAGTGAGGTACAAACCCCCATTAAACCATTATTCCCCTACTGGGAGGAGAAAAAAGCAGATTTGTTCCCATTGGTATCAGCAGGGCTGTCAGAAGCTCCCACCGAGGAGGATGGAACGTGCAGGTCACATCACTAGTGTGACACATCTTCTGCCCTCCATCCCTGGCCATCTCTTCCCTGTGCCGTGCCATTTCATGCCACGCCATACCATCCTGCCCTGTCTCATCTCATCCCATCTTGTGTTTCTCAGCGCTGGCCTCCTCGTTCCCTGCTTGCAATTAGTTTGTAAGGTCGGCGCGAGGACTCTTGCACAGAAAATGCATCCTGTCCAGTCAAAAATTCTCTTGGTCTAAATCGTGACGATGAAAATTGAGGAAGAACATGAAATCCTGGCAGCTGATATAAACTATAAAGCAACATGCTGGTCTCACAGAACAATATATATGCGACGACAGGGTATTTGTGACCCACGCCGCAGAAAACCTGCATACAGTTTAGCTATTTATTGCAGAAATTGCAGGAATTTGGCAAAGAATGATAAGAAGGATGCAGGCATGGAAAGCCTTTCTGGCCATGGCGCTTTGCAATGAGAAGTGGGAAGTCCCCACCGAGGAAACCATCACGGTCACTGAGGAGGGTTTGTCTGGGAGGCAAAAATATCTTGATTGCTTTGGCCAGACTCTAATTACCAGGCAGGAAGATGGGTCTTATCGACTATCACTCCTGTCAGGTCAGGCAAGGCACAGCCAGGACCCCAGTCCGGGGGGGACTCTGCAGCACCTCTGTGTTTCTGTGTCCTGGGCAGTGATGAACCGGGCAGAATTTAATGCTAAAAAGTTCATTTTTCTGTCTCTGGGGAATTTTCTTCCTGTGATGACAGCAGGGCTGGGCTCTCTGCCTGGACTGGTACCAGTCTGGGGGGATGCAGGTGAAGCCCAAGCACGCTGGAGTGCAGATGAGGGACCCACCAGAGGTGCAGAGGATGCTTCCCAGGCAGAAAGGAGCGGTAGGACAGTCCTGAAGAGATCCCCCTGCACATGTGGTATCAAACACAGACCTCTGCTCAGTGCCTATGCCTTAGGGCAGTGAACGGCACTGATTTACCCCATAAATTTTGGCACGGTAAGTTCTGCAGCACCTTGAAGGCTGGGGACTCTGGAAGATTAACTCTGAAATCAATAACCAGTAAGCCTGGTCCAATAAACCAGGGTCTGTAACGTAACGTCTCCTAAGTCTCAAGGGCTAGGAGTGTGATTTGGATACAACTATGTTATGCACAGCGCCAATGGAAATGAGCAGGCTGCTGGGGAGTCTGCTCATCGGATGCTGCATCATGTGCTGTGTGAGTTACGTGATTGGATTATTTATCCAGAAACAACATTTTCCTCTTTGTAAGCCTCAAAGCAATCATCACTGTGTAGTGTGCATTCCCCTGCTCAGGAAAGAGCCATGCACCCTCCAGCCTAACCTGTGAATAAGAAGAAATATGTGAATTTTATGAAAGTCTCTGTAGGTTGGAAGACAGTTTATGGGACCAGATCCAGTATACAATACTGGGGTCTGCAGACTGGTTTGGTCAGGAGGAGAAACCAGTGAGGAAAGTCAGGCTAATCCCTTAGTGCAATGTATTTTTTTCATATTACAGGTGTCAGACTCCCATCACAGGTATGTAAAGGGGATCCAGGCAAACCCAGGGAATGCTCTTTTTCCAGGGATGGTTGCAGATGGATGGGGAAAGAAAGGACCAAGTCCTTTGTTAGGGTTTTTGTCCAGAGTCTTTGGTGGTTTCCTGGGTTGAGGCTGATGCTGGGAACGTGGCCCCGCTGTGGAGTTCACAGAGTCACAGACCTGGGACACCAAATCCCCCCAAAGCCATGTCCCGTCTCTCCTCCTGCTGCCTGCAGTAGTGATGGATCTCCAAGAGGTCAGTTCATTGTACTGCATCCAAGCACCTTCTAGTTACTCTTCTTCTTTAGACACTGCATTTTCACTGAGCTGCCCCACCATTTCACTGGTTCTGCCCCTAACAAACTTGCTTGTATTTCTTTAGAGGTTTGCTGTGTGTTTTCATTTTGCAAATGGATATTATTTCTTTCTGTCCTTAGTCCTAAGCACACTCAGCTCTTTGCAACCTTCCCTACCCTATCTGGTGTTGGCAGCGTGTCAGGTTCTCTCCGTTTTATCTTATCAGGATAGTAACTTTTCTCTCCAGATATGAATGTGTCCAACTTGCCTGTTTCCCTTCTCACCAATTTAATTTGCTTCTAATCTTACAGGTAGTTTCAGGACTGTTGCTGAAACCACTTGGGCCCTTCTGTTGTCTTTTATGGTAAGATAGAGTGATACATGCCCAGGCTTCCCTTACAGAAGCCTGGGGATATTTAACCTGCTTCGCTACCAGCATCTGCTCATTTGATGGCAGAAGCAGAAAAGCGAGCCAGGCTAGCAAACGTGGTTGTTACAGACCTGCACCGCTCATTTATTTCCCCTTGCCATTTTGCAAGCACCACTTTTATGACCTGCCCCGTCGTTCACCTTCGCTTGGAAGGTGATCCTGAAATGTACCGTTACAGCGAGCGGTCTCCTGCCTCGTCCGATGCAGCTCCTGACGGCCATTCAGTTTCTCGTGAGTCTGACACTGGTTTGGTGCATCGTGCATCACTGCTCCCCTGCTGCCACAGGACATGCTGCAGCATACCCTGTTGCCATGTAAGGTTTCGGGTTTTTAACTTTTAAATTCCTGTTTCATACTCAGAGGTAGCACCGGAAAACAGTCATTTCGGAAGGATGTGAGCTCTTCCATCTGGTTTGGGAAGGCAGGGGTATTTTCTTGGCAAGGACGCATCTGAAAGCTGTCTAAAGGGGCTGCATGCAGAGAAAGCAGAAACGTCCTGGACTGGGACAACGATGCCTGGGGGAAATGTACGGCTGGAAACACAGGATGCCAGCAGGGCTGGTGGAAGGGGGCTCGGGGGTCTCCAGACCAACCTCCCACCGGCAGCAGGACTATCTCCAGCACTAGATCGGGGTGGCCGTGGCATTGTCTAGCTCCGTCCTGGAAAACCCCATCCTGCACCTCTCTGGGGACCTGTCCCAACACATGGGGAAGAAGAGTTTCTCAATGTCCTGCCTGGACCCACCGAGCCTCAATATGCAACCACTGCCCCTGGTACCATCAGTTTGGCTTTGTGCTCTTTGTAACTGCCCTCCGAGTAGCTGCTGCTGCATTTCATGGCAGGGCGAGGTGGCTCTGTCAGGACCTGGTGCCTGGGCTTGGCCAGAGCTCAGAGGAGACCCCGGAGTCAAGACGCCTGGGCACCAGTCCTCCTCCATCCATGTGGCAGGCTCCCAGGGACCCCACAGCTGCCACTTGTGTGAGCAGAGGTGATTTATGCTGACTTTTCATTTTGTTGTTTAGTAAATCAGGAACTTGGAAATCAGCGTGGTTTCTTGTGCGAGCCTCACTAACGGCCGAGGTTATCACAACAGCTATAAATCCCCCACAATTCTGGATGGGAAATCTCATTATTTCTCCTCTCTCCTCCCCTCCCTGGGCCATGAGACCTGGCAGAGCCACGGGAGAGAGGCGTTGATTCAATCCAGCTCCGGCTAAAGTGATCAACCATGAATCATCATCTCCTGGAGACCCTCTCCTTTGCTGAGCCTTGACTCCCAGGGAAGCTGTGCTGGATGGTCCATGAGCAGGCACTACCTCCAAGGCCGAAGCAGAGAGTGAGGTGGGACATCTCCTGCCCTGACAAGGCAGATCGCCATGCAAGAGAGGTGGAAATCATGCTGCTCTCCTTTTTTTGTCCATTCCTGCACTCTCTGTGGGGACATAAAATGGCCAAGAGAGAAGGTGGACAATGATACTGGACAACCATCATGAGCAGGTCTTCTAGGAGTAGGTAAAATGTCTTCAGCCAGCTAGGACATGAGGAAAAACACTCATGAACAAAGACAGGCCCAATGGGAATTCCTCTCCTCTCTCCTGCTGCCTTCCCATCCGTCTCTGCCCCCCGGGAGAGGAGTGTTTCCACACCACCCTGCCCCATGGATCCCACTCTCCTGCCGCCTGCACCCGTCCTGCATCTCCTGGCCCTTGGCACTGCCCTGAAGAGATGCTCTAGAGCCTTGCAGTTGTGGGGAGGACATCTTCCTCCTTGCCAGCAGCCCAAAAGAGTCAGAAGGTTTATGACCTTCCCTTGCACTTGGCAACCCTCTGGAGAAGCTGTGGGTGTCCATGTAAGTCCTTCTTAGCTGGTATATCTTGTACGAATTGCTGCTAAAATAAGGACTGCTGCACCACAGCGCATCAGTGAGTCCCACAGCAAGAGGTTTCCTTTTCATCCACTGCGTTTCACTCCCTGCCGCCCCATTTTTCGATTACAGAAGAGGGTGAGATGGAGGATACCAAGTTGTGTGGGTATCCCCAACACCTCCTCCTCATCTGCTCACTCCAAATCATCCTCTCTCCTGGTCTCCACTGCTCGGAGCCCCCTTCTGCCCCTCTGCTCCCCCATATCCCATGGGGCATGACACGACCGCAGGGGAGGGCACTGCTGCAGAGGAGGGCACCCCGCTGGCTCATGTGATGGCTTTATAATACACTCCAGATTCCCCTCCGTTCCCATCCCTGCTGCGTCCTATCATTTCCCCGGGTTGTTTTTTGTTTTTTTTTGATTGCTGCTGAGCACAGATCTTTGTGTGCATATTTTTGTTAGTAGCTCAGTCATTTCACTCTTATGTTCCTACAAAAGTCTTGGATGCATCATCGGGGCTCAGTGACTTATTGCTTTTCGGTGCGTCAATTTATTCCACCATCTTCTTCTGACACCACCGTTGCTCATTTTATAACCTGAAATGAGCCGATCCAGGGTAACTTTTTCCCCAGCACCCTCTGTGGTCCTGAATGATTTGAAGAAACCACTCAGCTTCCCATTGCTACGTTTTGCCATCACTCTCTGTTTCTCTCCCAGGCTTCCAGCTACTCGCAAACATCAGATTTTATGTCTTTTTATGTCTTTTTATTGCTTATTTTTATACCTTTTTTGTTTTATAACATTTTTTGCCATTCGCTCTGATGAAATCCCATCCTAATTCCCTTGTTAGGTAATCCCTGGCATGCTTTACGCTTGCTTCTATTGCCTGCGCTAAGGCTGGATTTCCTTTTTCTGAAGTACTCCGTTCAGCTCAAATATGCAATGAAGCCCTGTCATTTCAGCAGATGCTGTTGATTTTCTTTCCCACATGGGCCTTTCTGCTTTTCCTCTTAGGATATGCAACCTTCAAAGCCTCATTGATGGACACATACACGGCTTCCATATCAAAGCTATGGCCTTAAATGAATTTGCCTTTAGGGCCCTTTAAATGAACTCTCCTCATTTATTTATTTTGCAGTAAGTTCCCACTTTCTAACATTAAGCAGCCTCCAGCAGTTTTGGAGACAGCACTTCCCCCAGTGACTCTGGCTAATTGCGTTCTGATCACTGGAAGTTAATAGCTCGCCACTGGCAGCTTCTTGAAGTAAAACCTCTGTGTGACTTTGGAGCAAGGGCAGAAATGGCAAGATATCTTTTTTGGGGTTAAAAAAAACCCAAATAAACAACCCAGCCAGTAGTCGTAACTCTGGGTGTTCCTGTCTGGCTCAGATCAGTCACCTCTGCCTGAACTGGAACCCAAATCATTCGTACTGTGGTTGCAGTTATTTGTGGGAGAAATGTCAATTTTGATAACAGCCATTACAATCAGTTTTGAGGGACACAGAAGCTTAATTATGAATTTGAAGCAGTTTTGTCAGATGGGTTCCAGATTCCTTGACTCCAAACTAAAGACATGAAATTGAGGCTTGAAGCAGCAGATATTCCCTCAAATACGGCAAATTCCCAAACTTTTCAAACCAGAGTAAAGCACAATTACATGCATGCCTGGGCTGAAATGTGTGTCTTAAAAGCATCCCTTGCAAAAATATCCTGTGCGTGCCGTGGTGAGAAACTAAGCACGCCTCGCTGGGCTGTCCCCTCGTGTTGCCCAGATGCTCCAGAGCTTGTGCTGAGCCTTTGCAGGCATGTTGCATCTCCGATGCATCCCCAGCTCTGGCGTAGCGTGGGCTGGCAGGGTCTGAGTGCAGCATCCTGCCCGAGATGCCCTGAGCAGGACATGCCTCCCAAAACAGCAAGGCAACTTCTCCCCCTTGAGGGCTCTCTGCACACCCGCTTATTTATAAATAGCAATTTCATCCCCGTGTCCCAGCAGCGGGGACACCGCTCCTGCTGCCCTCAGCCCCCAAATAGCTCCTGGATAAAGCTGTGGGCTTTATCGTGGGACCGCCGAGCCTGGCGTAGGCAGCTCCCTGCCAGCTCCAGCCGGGAGCCAGCATTCCTCAACCGGCAAGCCTCTCGCCCGATGAAAAGCCCCGATTCAGCTGCCTGCGCGCCGAGTACCTGACACCTTCCCCAGCACAAAGAGGGCTTTCTGCCTCCCGCACCCGGCTGCTGCCGGGGAAGCCGTGGGCACAGAGAGCTGCCTTTCGCCGAGAGGGGTCACCGAGCCACATCCTGCACACACCCCGAACAAAACCCCCTTGTCTTGGGGGGGGTGCGGTGGAGAACATAGCCCAGGGCAGGTGGCTGCCAGCCGGGCTCACGGCTCCAGGTCTGCCAAACTTCTGGATGGGATGGCTCTCCCGGGTCTCCAAGCCTTGCTCAGGTCAACGGGATGGCGAGGCTCAAACTGCAAAGGTTTTAGGACCAGCTCTGTGGCTGGGCTCCTGTCTCTGAGACGCTGAGCTGGCCAGGCACGCTGGGGTGGCCGGTGCTCCCCTGTCCTTGTGCTCCTCCACAGCAAGCCCTGAGCTGGGATGGGGCGGGTGGTCACGCCGAGACTGCCGCACCGGTGGGTCGGACGGGGTGTGATGATACACAGGCTTGGCTGGGAGGTGCGGGGTAATCCCAGCACTGAAACAGGGTTTGTGATGGATGGGGAAGCGCTGGCGAGGCTGTTAGTCTTTATATTATCTTCTGTGCTCTTCCCATTCCCCAGGAGACCCAAAGTTGGAAGGGGTCCACAAAAGCTCCTTCACCCGCCAGTGCCTAAATGCAGGCCACAGTGTGTGACAGAGACCCCGCAGGATGTAAATTACTCAGCTCAGAGACCCTGCATCATTTCTGCTTTTCATCCAGGGACTGTCAAACGCGATGTACATAAACCATCTAGGAGGAGAGGACCAGATCACAGGGCTCCCATGCTCCAGCTGAGAGCCAAAGCTCTAGACTGCAGCCAGGGCCTCCCGTGCCGGCTCTCTGCCGGTCTTGGAGCCTCTCCCTGGCTCATCAATGGTCTCCCAGTCCAATGCTCCCAGTGCTGGTTCTGGGGAAGCAGCCTGGGTCCCCTCCCCAGCTTCCCTGTCCATCACAGAGGGAACTCAGACTTGCAAATCCGTCTTTTGATCCAGACACCTAAAAACCCAGGCTGCGCAGTGCAGAGCATCGCAGCAAACCCTCTTCTTGGATCTGGTCCTGTGAAACTCAGGGTGCACGTTGACTTTGTTTCAGGCCCTGTGGTCATCCTGCCGCAGAAGCCCAAGGGCAAGTCATCCCCCCCAGGTCTGGTGTCCCACAAGCCCCAGGCGCTGCCCGAAGAGGCTCAGCCCATTACGAGAGACCAGGGAGATGCTGGATGCATTTGCATTCCTGCTGAATGCAAGTCAGATGTAACGTGAAACGTCACAGTTCAGGCAGATTGGCCAAGAAGCCAAAACCAAGATTGCTCTCAGCAAGATGTGCAAACCCTTTCCTGTCTCCCCTAATCATCATTCTGCCTTTTATTGCTCTCATGAACTCTCTAGCAGAAAGCACACGTGGCTTAAAAAAACCCAGATCCATTCCAGGTTATTGCCCACATTTCCAAAGCAACAACTGAGCACTTCGAAGGGGAAGCAAGAAATCACTGTGAGGGTCTAACAAAGGGAAAAAAGGCTGAAGTCCCCCGCAGGTATCATGGGACACCTTTCCCAGATGCGTGCAAATTTTGCACAGGTATGTCTAAGCAGGTACGCCGGCACAGCTCACACATCTCATGGCCACATCTCTGACAGCACCACGGCGTGCAGAGTGCTGGATGGGTGCAGTGCTTTCAGAAAGAATTGGAAGAGCCTTGCTCCATCTGTACGTAACAGCTGGGAAGAGCAAATAAATCAGGCTCCAAAGCTTGCCCTGCTTGTCTGCTTAATGCACTGAAGGCCCTGAGCTCCAAGCTCTCAAGCAGGGGTTGCATCAGTGGCTTCGTGGAGGCTGCAGGAGTTTCTGATCCCCTACGAAAGCTGGTGAGTGGTGCAGAAATGACACTGTGAATGGAAAGGATTGCAGCGCTCACAGCATAGGGCAGGTCCCTCCATCGCTAACGCAGCCCCCAACAACAGCCCAGTTGCTCTGGAGGCTGTGAGGTCTGATCCAGGCATTCCCATGCGATCGGCAGGCACTTCTGCCGGGGATGCTGTCGGGACCGTCGGGGGAGATACGTAGCTATGCTGCCGTTGCTTAGCGTGATGTGCTTGGAGGTGGCAGCAGACGTCTCTCCACCTCCTTCCTTTCCTTCCACATCTCAGCATCTCTCCCTCGACCCTTTTTCTTTCTCTCTTTTCTGCTTGGAGCTCCCCCATGCAGGCAGCCGGGGCAGAGATGCTATAAACAGGATATGGTCTCTCTGGAAATCTGCAAGCAGGAGCGGCTGAAGGTATTTAAGAGTATCCCTGCAGTAAACAGGGATAAAGGGGGATCAGCTACATGGAGCAGGGAGGCAGTATCAGATGGAGTTGCTCTGCCATGTCGACTATTTACTGAAACAGGAAACAAATATTTTTTTGGTTTTTGCCAAAGAAAGATTTCCTTAAAAATGTGTTAATATTAGAAGTAAAAATATAGCTTTTAGACATGTTAAGTGGCCACATTCACTGGAGTTTTATTTACTATATAAAGGTTAACATTGGTCTGTTTATCCTACGGACGAGATTTCCAGCAAATTACAAGAAGGGTCATGTAACAGTCAGCTCCTGCTTGCCTGAGCTTATTTGCCAGAGCCAAATCCCTGGAGCCTGCAGAGCTGGAGCAGAGAGAAGGGATATTCAAAAGGAGTCTGAGAACGGGAGAAAAGGAATAACAGAGCTTTAAGTTGCTTCCAGTTCACTCACCGGGAAGGTGGAGGCTGGGCTCACCCAGGTGCTGGGGTGGGGTGGTGAGAGGCAGAGATGCTGCGTCGGACCCCCCAGAGCCATCTGCGAGAGCGACCAGTTGGAGGAAGGCTAAAGAAAACCTATCGTCAGTGCAAGCAAGCTGCTTTCCCACTAACCCCAAAGAGCCAGTTTAAAGCCTGGATCAAGAGATTTTATTCCTTAGCCAACACTTCTTATGTAGTTTTACTATGATTACTCTGCTCAAGATATGGTGGTGCGCCAAAGAAACATCCAGTCTCTGTCCTTCATCCAGGAAGGAAGTTCTGGGACTTGTGCTGAGGGAACACGATCATTTAAATTTCTCTTGCAGACATGCTGTCCCTCTCCTGAGGGTTCTTGCTGCCTCACACCTCATCCTGTCCCCCATAATCTGGCAGTCCCCTGCCTTGGACAGGCTTGACGAGGTCGTCCCATCTCCTCCTGCCAGTTTTGGGACTTGCTTCTGCCTGCAGCTTCCCACACCGTCCCGTGGGAAGCCAACTCTCAAAACAGTTGTGAAAGTCCTGGAAAATGATTCTGCGTTAAAAAATACATCAGAAAATGGGTACATTATTAATGGCCCTGCTGTCAGCACCATAAAATCCTGACTGAACAGCAAGGCAAGGTTTTTCTTTAATGAAGCTGTGCTGGTGCAATCAAGTAACACCGCTATCTGGAAGAGATGCTTTAGCCAAATTATTAGCCCTAATATAGAAATATCAAGGTGAACATCAAAGGCTTGAGATACCTAGGAGGTTGAATTAGGTGATTTACTACTTTTCTGGTCTTAAACTCAGTGATTTGCTTAGCCTTATTAGCTGGAATCAATGTGATAGGCAGGGGAGAACCTGGCTGCAGTCTAGAGGTCTTGGCTCTCAGCTGCCACAGGGGAACTCTGAGATCTGGCCCCTGTAAATGGGTGTTTAACACCTGGGGACACCTGGGCCACTGATTTGCATAGCCATTCCTCAAAGTGGTTGGCACCAAAAGCTGTCACAAATATCACTTCAGCTCCAAAACTGAAGGCTGGAGGCAGCCACGAGCCACTCTGCAAGGGTGCACAATGGAAAGTCTCTGGCAGCGTTAGTGTAGCTGCTGCTATAGGCACTGGATATCACAGAAGGGAAAATCTGCATCAGAAATAATGAACCAAGAGACCTGCGGATGCTAAGAGTGGAGACGACTGTTCCTCGAACATCAGGGACACCCCAGCATCAGCCTGAAAGGGATCGTCCCTCCCAGGTGAACCTTTCCAGGACCAGTCCTCCTCAGAGGTCCAACTTCTTGCCTTCATTGCCTGGTCCTCATTTTGCCAGAAAGGTACGAACAGCTTTCCATGACCTTCATGGATCTGTGTTTCCCGTGCTCAGCGAGCAGGAAAGCTGAGCTCTGTCCTGCCCCAGGGAGTCATCATACGTGGAGAGGCCCTGAAGAAAGTCTCCAGCATGCCCAATTTCCTTTCCACCTCGTGATGGAGGGGCAGCCTGCGTTGTAAAGGATGGGGAGAAGAACATCTACACAGTTATATCCCAAAACATCAGGTTAACCAGGGTCTGTACCTTCTCTGCCGGATCAGCCCAATATGCCATGAAAAGGGATGGGTTTCTGCCCTCTTTTTGGAATAGGAAGCTGGGACTTCCCCCCACTACATGCAAATGTTTCCCCAGATCTCCCCAGATATTTCCCCACATTCCCACATATTTCCCCATATATGTGAGAGAGGGTTTAGGAGGAAAAGGTGATTTTATTTCAAACAAAACTGTTTTCACGCACTCAGCATCTCACACCCACATACTCACAGCACCAGGACAAGTGTCCAGCGTTCCGGTTCCGAGACATATCTCCAGGTGGTCTGTCCAGAGCTCCTTGTAATGACACAGAGGAGAAGGGATACCAGTTAGCAAGTCCTCTCCTCTCCTGGGCTCTCAGGCTGCTGACCATGCATTGGCTTTGGATATACCTTTCGGTACCATTTAGGAGTTGATCATTCTTTTCACGCTGGTCCACCCCTGTGAGTCAGTGGGCAACACTGCTGATTTACACACTTTTGACTCTTTTTTTTTTTTTAAGACTCCTTTAGACTCCTTTTTTGGGCATAGTCTGTCCTTAATTTTATGCTGTTCTTTGTTTTGGGCGGCCCTTTGTTTTCCCAGTTGGTCTGTCTTGAAAACCAACTCACACATGTGCTATAATGTGAATTACCCTGGTGCCATCAATGCCTGATATTCTTTTATCCCTTTTTGACATTTCTTCCTGAGCTTTGACCCCTACACATCCTCATTCAGACTTTATGTTTCTACTACACATCTCCATAGATGCTCACAGACACGTTTTTCGAAGGAAGCCCAGTCTACTCTGGGCTTTCGCTCTGATCAGGGAAGGTTGTGTCGCTAAGGCACGACTTTTGAGAGTTTTTTGCCTTTTCCTACACCCTGCCTCTGCACAGTCTTGTGAGGATTGTGGCTGGCACATGCTCAGCCAAGGGAGACACAAAAACTTTTGCATGCTGTTCAGTCCGGTGTCTGCTGGTGGTGATGGGCAATTCTGGCATTATTTCTCCTTTCCGAACAAGCTCCTCACACTCTGAGACAGGACAAAAGGCACAAAGCGGTGGGTACCAGAATGGTTTTGATAATTTTGTTCTGCACATGTAAAGCTGGCATGGCCCTCAGTAAGAGCCTTTGTCTTCCCAGGAACAGCCAGCACGGTCTCTTCTTTCTCTCCCCCAGGGAAGGCTTGCATCCATGTTTCTTTGACTGCTGGCAAGGTGATGTGGCCATGGCGAAGAGAGGAGTCATTTGGCTTCCAACTGCTCACCCTTCTCCTGTCCAGCTGGTACAACTCTAATGGAATGTCCCCTCTTTCTGACCATTGCCATCTTCACACCATTACTGGAAATGGAGGATTAATAAACTGCAGCTCAAAAATGTCGATGAACGTGTGGGTTGGCTGTGTTGGACAGAAGATAATTTGTGGTGAAATCCACAAAACGTCTGGGATTTGTAAATGTTTTCATGATGACTTGGCTCTTCTCCAAACACTCCCATCTACTGAAAAACACGAGCCATGAATCACCGCGCACAGGAAAATCTTCCAAGCCCTTGACTTACTCCTCACCCAGCTCCGCTAGACTGCCAGCTCTGATAGTGCTCGCTGCCCAGTGGGGAACGAGGGCTTCAGGGTCAAGGTGAAGGAGATGCTTGGCAGCCCCACAGATGCTCTGTGTAGGTCCCTGGGCAAAGAAGGTGAAGACATTGGCTTTTCTGGGTAGCAGCCCAGAGGACAGAGCAGTGCTGGGACTGTCCTAGCTGATTTCAAGGCTAGGCTCCCTGATGTAGCCCAGAGATCTCCTCCTTTCACAGAGAGAGGAGTTGCTTTCCGCTACTGAAGGTGGGACCCAGGCAGTATTTTGCCTGATATCAGCTGGAGTTAGTGATGCCCTTCTGCAGACTGGGTTGTTTGGGATCTTGCAGAGCTCCTTGCTGGCTGCCTGCAGCGCTTCCCACCAGTTCTCACTTTTAGACTCAGGAATAAGCCTTGAGCTAGCTGGCTTAGTAAGAAAAGCCCTGGAGAGCTGCTACTGCAGGGCATCTTTGCCATTTGTCACCCTGCATCCAGCAGGACCCTGGGACAGGATGGTGACTCACCTAGCCAGGCAGCCTGGCTGCTGGGGACTGCTCACCCCAACACAAGTCATAAAATACTCCACTGTTCCTTCATAAGCACGGTGGCGGGCAGCAGTACCTTGAGCAAATCCCAATCCATCTGGCTCAAGGTGCCAGTTGATCTGGAAGCAGGATTTCCAAGCACACTGACCACCTAGCTGGTCCTGGTGTCTCCTCAGAAGCAGGAGCTGCTATGCCGTCTTCTGGATGACAGGGGAGGGCTAAGATGATGTGGAACATCATCCTCCAAATGAGCTATGGACAAAAACATCCTCTCTGTTTGCCCCTGGCAACCCTTGGGACTGGATTTGTGGAGGCAGGCTGGCCTCTCTGGCAACGTTGTGCTGATCCTGCAGAGATGGACCAGGCACCTTTGAATGGCAAGTAGAGGAGAGAACCTTCTCTCCCAGCTCCAGCAGAACAGTCCAAGGTTGGGATTAGAAAAGGATATCCCACAATTTCTACTGAAAAACATTGCCACTTGTGGGAAAGACTTGGGAATTTTGTTTTGCTGCTTTCCACCTCCTTGTTAGCGATGGGATGTTAGACTGCACCTGCCTCCCTCTCCGTCTGCATCGTAGGAGAAGTGCCAGGAAGGGAAAAGGAGGACAGAGCAATATCTTGGTGGTCAGACCTGTGTCCCCAAAGCTTTGCCATTTTTTGGCATTGGCAGTACTTAGCCATCACATAGCAGAAACGCGCTCCTTGAAAACAGTTTGAGATCGTAGGAAAATGCCTTATTCTGCAACGGACTGACACACAAACTTCATGAAACCTTTCACAGAAGGAAAGCTGCTGAGATGTTTTGTTTTGGAAACACCTGCAGTCCAAACAGTTTGCTATTTCTGAAACCAAACTATTCGCAACTTCCTGCAAACCTGGAAGCCGCTGCTTCCTGCCAGCTGCTCTGGACGCGGCTGAGCAGCACGGGAGGGCTGGGACTTGTGGTTGCCTCAGAGCTGGGTGGGCAGATGAGCCAGCGGGGAAGCGGGCAGAGCTTGGAGATACCAGCTTGCACTCAGTCAAAACCCGCACGTCGCACGTTCAACGATGTTGCGTTCTGCCAAAAACCATCCACCAGTGAGCTCCAGTGTGTCCCAGTCCCACTTCCCAAGGAGATACGTATCATTTAGCACACTGCGGCAGAGGAACAGCAGCCAGAATGGGTGAGCAATGGGCAGTTACGTGTGAAGGCTGAGCACGTGGCTTCCATGCTGTAGGACCAGGAATGCTCTTCTTCCCATGCAATTCCCTTGAATTCATGCTTTCAGGGCAATGCCACACAACCTGAACACTGGTACCTTTATACGGGGAGGCCATGGTGTCTGTGATGGGATGGTTAGACTAAACAGTCTGTGGCATGGGCCAGTTCTTTTCCCAGAGGACGTTTTCCACTGACTGGTAGATGTGCCCCTTCTGGCTATAAACATCATTCCAGTGGTCTCACACCTTTCTCTGAACAGGTTTTCCTGCAGCGTACCAGCCAAGAGGTGCCCTTGAAGAAGGCCAGGTTAAGGACAGGGTTGGAGAACCAACAAGCTAGGAAGACGCAAGGAAATATTTCAAACTCAGAGGCATGGAAAATGTCTCCTGACAGTGGCTTTTGGTCAAACACCTCTTGGATGAGTGTCATCCTTTACTGGTAGATGCTTTTCTTTATCAGCAGATTCCTTCTTGGGACTTTTGTGTTTGCTGAATGACTCGTACCCCCCAGGACATGATCACTGATGTGGCAAAGTCCTCGCTTCTGCCAGAACTGCAGGGGCTCAAACCATTGGCCACATCTGTCATACTGCTCATGGCCACAGCATCTCTGCAGGTCTTCCCAAGAGACTGTCTCTCTCCATGCACAAGTGTGGGTTTGAGATCAGATTTTACTGGTGGCCCTAGGCTTCTAGAGAGGTCATGCTGCATTACAGAAGCCAACCGGTAATTTAGAAAGGTTAGTATTAGAGGTCTCATGCTAACTATACTTAACCCTTGACAGAAATGATGTTGCTTGAGTGGACTTTCCAACCAGAAGGAGGTAAGTAGAAGAGATTGTTTGGGAAACCCCATAGGGAGTTTGTGATGTGTGGAGAGCGAGTCTCCCTCAAACACGTACAGTGTAGTCTGTGGGGAAGGAGTCTGTTTTCTGGGGATTTGCAATGAAGTTTTCATTCAGCATTGGAATTAAAATTCATTTTATTATGGGACCTTTAAATATTTCCAGAGCCTGACCTTTTCTGGAGGCTGTTGACTAATTAATGTCTGGTCTGGTATTCTTCAAACTTTCCACATAGTTCAACTTGTTGCCAGCTGCTTTCAAACACATTTTTCAAGAAATTAGGTTGTAATTAAGTACAGTTATTAATGACTGTTTTTCCTGCCTTTCCCATTGGGTTTGCAACTTACTTTGCTCCATGTGGCAGAAAAGATGGCCAATATTTCATGGGGTGAGTGAAGGAATGTCTAATATGATCTTTGACATGTTGATTTGACTCAGCTCCAACTCTACAATGCATGGTGGTGACCACCAAACCGTACAGGAGAGACTTGGGTAGAAAAGTACAGAGTCAGGGTCAAGTCCCTGTAGGCAAGATGGGGTAGGGAGCTCCTTCACCCTTGGAGATCCAGCGCATGGGGTGAGCAGTTCATGCAGATGGGACAATGCATTGGTTGCCCTTTGCCCTGCTCCCCAAAGGATGGAGAGGAGAAGCTGCAGATCCATCAGAGTGAGGGAAGTCACTCTCGTGCTTAAAATTCAGGGCATGGAGATCTGGGAGCTCTGCAAATAACGTCAAGCTCATTCGTGTGAACACTCCTCTCCTGCCCGGTCCTCTCTCCGCCCAAGAGGGACTAACAGGGAGACCCGTGTGTGGAGAGAGCAGATGGAGCCGAAAGCAGCCAAGAAGGGAAGCGGCACTCCTACGCAGAGCCCAGAAAGGTTTTACACGCTCTCCGCTCTCCGGTGTCGCTGAGGTCACTCCTCTTTGTCAGGCACATGGCAGCAAATCCCCCTCTAAGCCCCAGATCTCGGAGGCATTATAATAATAAAAGCCTGGGCTGAAGCGTCTGAGCAAACACATCGGCTGAGCAAGTGTTTTTTCCCCAGCCCCGGGACCAGGTTATTCTGGGAACTGGCAGCGCTGAAACATCGAGGCGGCAACATCATCCGGCGAAATCTGCTGCCAGAGGGTCGGCAGGGGTGCGGGGGGCGACGGGCAGGTGAGGGAGCCCACCCACGAGGGGGGGACAAGGGGGTGCATAGCACCTATTTCATTTCCTGACTGGCCTTCAGCTGAGTCCTGGCAGCTCCGGGCAGCCAAGGCAGCGCGGGTGGAGGCAGATGCTGACAAGTAACGCACGTGTGCACGGACACGGGAGCGCAGACGTGAACAGCCCCTTGCCAGAGGGCTGTTTTACATCCTCCTCTTTCCCAGGGTCTCACCCTTTTTGCTTTTGCTTTCTCCCAGTGGTCCAGATGCCACGCATTCCCAGTACAGCGGAGGGGCCCTGAAGACTGGCATCACCTTGGCCGTGGGGATGAGCGCGCGTGCAAGCCCAGGCAGGCTCACACGCACGCGCACACCGCTTCTGGCACACGTGTCATAGAATCGTAGAATCACTCAGGTTGGAAAAGACCTCTAAGATCATCCAGTCCAACCGTCAACCCAACACCACCATGCCCACTAAACCATGTCCCCAAGCGCCTCATGTCCACGCGTTGTGCACGGCAGCTCTGCAGGCACAGCGCGTCCCACTCCCGGTGCACCCACGCGTGCTCTGGGTGATGGGCCCACGCGGACGCTGATGCTAGAGGTAGCCCAACGGTACGGAAATCCCATCTGTGCTCTGCTCCCAACCATAAAAGCCACGCTCACGAGTGAACGATGAAAACAAGCACCTGCCTGGAGAGGTGCTGAAGGGCAGGTCAGCCCATAGAGCATCCTTTCTCCCCACGCAGCTCCAGCCACAGCTGGGACCCGTCCCGCCTTGTGTTCTATCAGCAGATGTCGACACATCTCAGTCAGGCTGCGTTGCCGTTTATCAGCATCTACTGTCTGCCCTTCAGCGCCTGGGACCTGGTTTTAGCTGATCTTTACGGGCGCAGTACTTGATGTCAGCCCTGGAAGCTGCTGGAGGAAGGAGTCAAGAGGGAGGTGGTGAGAGAGGAGATGGGGAGAAGAGCCGCCGATGGAGGTGAACCGAGAAAGGTGGGACTTGGCCTCGATCAGGACCCAGGACAGCCTGTGGCCATTCCCAGAAGTGGAGCAAGGCTGGCTTCTCCGAAAGGATGAACAACAGGCCTGCTTCATCAGCTCAGATGCTAGGAAGGACGGAGCAGAGCCAAAAATCCAGGAGAAAAATGTTATGCAAAATTGTTCATCTGTTACTGATTGGGAGGCTGAGAGCTCAATTCAAACCACCCAATAAAACCGGCTTGGACGAGAATTTCCTGAATCCCAGATTAAGTGAATAAAGATGTTTCAGGAGTTCAGGGCCGCAGTTGGGTGGTTTGCACACAATTTGCTGTTGGTTTCACCCTTTGTTGCTTAATGAAGAACAGAAGGAGGATCTCCCATCTCATTCGACCAAGGGAAAAAATTATTTCTTCTAAATTTAAATTAATTTCCTGTTGCAGGCACGGCTCTGTTTATCTGACCTACACAGGGGCTCCATCTTGGATTGCAGCTCATTCTGCTCCGTTCAAGACACTCTTCACCTCAGGGACTGCAGCGTCTCAAAGCTGGTGGCATCCAGTCAGCATGGCAGGGTTTTTGCAAGCGGAGCTCAGAGGCTAAAAGCTAATGGTAAGATAAGCCAGGTCTCAGTTACGGGGAAAAACCTGCAATTTTGCACACCCTGTGTGTCCCCCCAACTCATTCAGGGAGCAGATCCTTCCTCCCTACACACCTCACTGCCACCAACGCGCTCCCCAGTCGTGCCCTTGGAGGAAGCCCCGAGGAGCTCGGCTCAACCCTAAGGGCTGAGCAACAGCCAGGTTCAGCGAGGATCGCACCCCACACTGCGCTCGCTGGGGACCGAGGGGATTCCCCGCCCTTGTAGCATCCGATGTTGGAGAGCTGCTCTACCAGGGGGGTTGCACAACACTGAAAATCACTTATTTTAATAAGCCTCTTATTCACGGTGAGGGAAAGGAGCCAGGCTGTAAGTACTGAAGTCTTTAGAAAGTTTCCAAGTCATGGCTATATCTCTTGCTCCTAAAGGCATCAGTCTATATATCTACCTATCTCCCTTTCTCTCCATCTGTCGTTCACCTTGCTAGTAAACGCTGAAGTCTTTACAAACCGCAAACCTGTAAGTCACCTGGCACCTAAATCATTCCTGTAAGTGGCATCACGTGTCTTGCTGGGACTTCAAGCTCTAATTAAGTGTGGAAAAGGGATGGAGATCCCTGGAGAAATCAGAGATCAAATTTTAAAGAAGGAAAACTAGATCAGAACAAAAGACAATCATCCTGAGAAATTTCAGAAACATGGAAACAGGCTTTTTACTCAAGGGCCCATCTCTCTAAACGCCATGCTTGATTTTGCACGAAAACCTCTCCAGAATATTCCTCTTTGCAGAATTTCTGGGGAATCTGACTTCTTAGGAGGAGTCCAGAGGCTCCAAGGACGAAGCAAGCTATTTGCAGCCTTGGGTCTGGAATCATTACCACCATACTATAAAATGGAGCTTGTCTAGATGGCAACCCAGGGAAAATATGACAGTAACTGTCAGCAGGAATGTGATGGGCATGAACACCAAGGAGAGACATGCTTTCAGAAAGCCCCATGGGAGGATCAGCAGGAGTAATGGGATGTATGTGAGCAACAGCATATTTAGGCAGAATATCAGGAAACGTTTCCATCTCAGCTATTAGTTTTATTAGGAAAAGTCTCCCGTGGGAAACTGGAAGCTGCATCACTTGACTCACTCCGAGCTAAGCACTAGATAACATGAAGCAGAGAACAGGCGTGTATTGGCGGGGGCAGATGGCCCAGATGACCTAATGGTCTTTTCCATCACTCCGATTACAATCTAGCCTGGGTAGAGGCTCTTCGCTCGTTCTCCCTCTGACTCAGGGTAATGACAGGCTGGAGAATAACATGTGAGTTTGTTCCAGTGTTATTTTCCACTTTCTTCATTTGAGATCTCTGGGTAAAAGATGGGCTGTAGAGTGACCTCAGCTGAAGTGACAATATTTCCCAGTCCTCTTGCCAGGTCCTCCTTCTTGTAGGGCTTGTGTGTTTTGGTGTCGGGGCTGCAGGGTGGCATGGCCCCGAGGACCAGGTCCTGGTTCAGAAATTAGCACTTAGCAAAGGAATGGAGGAAATACAGATACAAAAGCCATCCAGAAAAGCTAGAAAAGCCTCTCACCAGTTTTTGCCATCTGAGATGTGGCTGCTCCAGAGTCGGTGACTGCCTTATCTTGGCGGTCGGGATGGTGGGAGCAGTGGGAGATGAAGGATGTTCTGGTGCAGCGGAACAAGAAGGGGCTGAACGCATCTTCCCGGCGCCCAGTGAAAACGCAGCTCTGCTGTGATGGAGACAGGAAAGATCCAGGGATTCATCCTGTCCCCGCAGGGAACCCTCTGGGGAAGGCTGTTCCTCTGAAAACAAAGCTTTTCTCAGCTCCTCAGACCCCTTGCCATGGTCCGAGCTGTCCAGAGGCGTGCCACCTGCTTGGCTGATAGCCACATGGGACCCATGCTGGGGTCCTCCTCTCTCCCCGGGGGTGGAGGTCTGGGTTTATCCTGGAGTGGGGACCTCCAAGCCATGACACAAGCACGAGGGATGGAAGGGGCTGGGCAGGGCTGGTAATTCCCCATCCTTTTATCCTTAACACCTGGGAGCAATATTGCTTCTTCTCAGCTGTCTTCACTCTCCCCCTCCTTCAAATCCCCTTTTTAAAGTATTCCATCAGAAATCACCCCCAGCCTCTGCCCTCCCAGCCTGCCCGGGCTGTCCCTCAGAGGGGCACAGGCTGCCTTATCGCACACAGACCTCATCGCGCTCTACAACTGCCTGAAGGGAGGTTGGAGCGAGGGGGGGTCAGTCTCTTCTCCCAAATAACAAGTGATAGGATGAGAGGAAACGGCCTCCAGTTGTGCCAGGGGAGGTTTAGGTTGGACATGAGGAGAAATGTCTTTCCTGAAAGAGTGGTCAGGCCTTGGCACAGGCTGCCCAGGGCAGTGGTGGAGTCCCCATCCCTGGAGGGATTTAAAAGACGTGTAGATGAGGCGCGGGGGGACATGGTTTAGTGGGCATGGGGGGGTTGGGTTGACGGTTGGACTGGATGATCTTAGAGGTCTTTTCCACCCTTAGTGATTCTGTGATTCTATGTTGTTCAAAGCCAAGACAAAGCAAGCTGATGATCTACAAAACGGTTTGCACAGCCTCAGCCCACCCCTCTCCCTGCCACGCGCAGAGCCAAGGGGGACGTGCAGGTAGACAGTGAAGGACTCTGGGCTCACACTGGTGGCTGTGGAGACCATCCAGCTCCTCCTGCTGAAACCTCCCGGGTTGCCTCTGGTTTCAGAGGGCTTGGGCTTGACACCGGCCCTTCAGCAATGCAGCTCACACAGGTACGATCAAGCTGACTTTTCCATTCTCCTCCCATTGCAAAGTACTTAACTGAAATTCACTTCTTAACATTAAAGATGTTTCTAAGTGCTTTATTAAGGGGCATCGTAACCTCTTAAACACTTTCTTAACTAAGAGCCTTGACAGCTAGATGGGAAGTACCCCCTTGAGATGTGCAGCGAGTGCATCCAGAGGAGAGCGTGTTAACCCAACATCTGCTTTGGGGAAAGGGCAGCGCTCGCCAGAGCCATGCTGGCGTTGCGGCGTGTGGGATGCACGAGGATGCTGCTGCCCCGGCTCCCATACGTCCCGGGGGGTGGGTGAGGATCCAGAGGTCTGCTGAGAGACACGTGCATGAATGCTAAAGCAAGAATTCTGGGGAATTTGGATGCTGCATGTCATTGACTCTCTTTGGCTATTTGAAAAATGGGACTTTAACTCTCATGTCATTCAGCTTCGTATCACTTTGCTGTCTAATCTAGGAGCTGTCTGGGATTTTCTGCAGCTGGAGAAGAAAGGTGGATGCCCCCAAATGGCATGTCCTTTCAGTTTCAGACACCTTTTTAGAGTAGGATGCACTGTCTCTGTCAACCCCATGATACCCTTCCCAGAGTGCAAACTTGGGACTGCCTGTGACGCTTCTTAAAAAGTTCTCATTTTAGAAATACCTGACTTAATGTTGTAGAAACCAACCGGAATGGTATGTACTGTTCAGTGAGGGCAAAGATTTTCTTTCCTTGTTGGAAGCAACTGGTATGCTGCAAGCAGAAGAACTTCATGGGAAAAGCTTGTTTATGGGATTAATGACAGCACAGAGTGGTTGCCTGGGATGGGATAAAACCTTATCTAAAGAAAAACACAGACGGATACTTGGTGGCATAGGAAGAAATCAAGCTGGAGGGATGAGGGGTTCATAGGCACCAGAATACAGAAAAATAGGGACACTCTAGTCAACATTTAATGATTGCTTGGTATCAGACGTGCAGGCCACAGCTGGGGTGATGGACCAGGGAAAGCAGAGACTCTGGAAAGGGTTTAGGCTTCAGCTGAAACCCAGAGAACAGAAACTCCCACTGCTGCTGCAAGGCTGAATACGATCTTGATATGCACAAGCAGGGAATATCACGGAGGTGGCATTAGTCCTGCATGTGACTTTAAAGACATCATCACCAAAATGGCACATTCAGGTCTAGTGCTTATGCTTGAGAGTGACACTGAAAACTTGGAAAGGACTCAGGAAAGAACTAGAAAATTATCCCAGGGCTAGAAATCATTCTCAGTGAGAGACTAAAGGAACATGATCTGTTTAGTTTATCTAGTTTTTAAGAGGTGATTTAATCATGGTCTGTGAGAACTGATGTGGAGGAATACTTTGAGTGCAAAGGGCTCTTTAACAGGGCAGACAAAGACAGAAAAAGATCCAGGGATTGGAAAGCAAAGCTGGTGGTTGTCGAGCTAGAGATAAAGTAACTATTTTTAACAGTGGGAATAACTACCCATTGGAACAAGGAGCCTAGAGACGTGGTAAACTCTTCATCCCATACAGCCTTGAAACATAGACCGGCCACTCTTCCAAGAATATGTGAACTGAAACGCAAGCTGTTGGTCTTGGTGAAGTTAGAAATGTGAATTTTCAGCTAAGAAAACCTGAAATGACCCGTGGTGGCAAGCGAGAGATACTCCATCTTCAGCACATGCTGACATGGTGGTAGGGCCAGGACCTTGGCTCCTACTGACATTTGCAAAGGCAGACAAACACAAAGCCGTGCTTGCTCTGCCTAAAGTCCTACCTGAGATTGCAAAACTTCTGCTATTTGAACCTCCCTTTTCTGTCACCTAGAGCAAAACTTTCTGAAACAGGAGTGTTGTGGCTGGCTCTTGTGGCAGTTCAGTTGCTCCTTCTCACATTCAGCACAGCTCACAGCTTCTCCGTCATGAATTGGCTGTAGCACTTCTCAGCCCAGCCTGACAAGGACGATATCATGAAGGTATCAAGGGCAGGATTTCATGAAGGTGCAGATTGTCACCTTTGGTGAGGATCCTGGCTGGTGACCCTTGGAGGGGGGTTTCCCCCTTTTCCTCAGCATGCAATGAAATTTGTTTCCCCAGGCATTGCTGGGAGACAGTCCCCAGGTCTCGTTTCTCCCAAACTCATTTGGTTGCTGCATTGGGACATTTCTGTAATTCCCCTATAAGGCAGATCTAGAACAACAGCAGAACCAAATTTTATTCTAGAAAAGCAAAAGGTTAAGTGTTTCAGGACAAAACTGGAAACAAACTTGCTAGAAGAAAACATGAAATGAGGAAAACCCATGCCTTAACTTCTCCTGACAATGCCTGCTCCAGGGTCAGCAGGGTGGATGTTGGGTCCTGTAGATGCAGGTGCCAATGGGGCAGCTCAGGTCTGCCTCCCTCCCCAAACACACTTTGCTTCGGAACTCCCTCTTCACAGTTATACGGGAGGGTTAGCAGATATGCTCAGACTCATTTTGGGAGTTTGCCCTCCTGCCTCTAGGAAGGATCAATATCGTATCATATCTTTCATGGCTGCGGTGATGAAAACGATGCTGGACTGCAGCTGGAGCAGCAGAAGTCTTATGGGCTGCTTTCACCCCGGAGGAGTTAGTGGACTCGCCACTTCTCCAGGCATCTTCTGTGGCATCACAACAACACATAGTTTCTGGATTAGGGAGATTGTCACTCCTGGGACACGCTGCAGGGGCTTCCAGGGCACTGCTGGATTACATTACAACAATTATAACATAATTTGCTCTGTGGGTATGGGGCCCTCCTCCATGTCTCATGAGTCTAAGAAGGTCACAGCACTGCCAGGGTAAAATGTCTTCTGGTCGGTCAGATGAAGCTTTGTAGGTCTTTGGAGGTAGGTCTTTGCGCCTCAAATGTCCTTTCTCTGATGTGAAAGGGCTCAGACAAGCGTCATGGCAGGGAGGTTGCATCTGACATTGACGTGACTTAAACCGCAGGCTCCCCACAAGGCAGCCAAGCTGGCCACCTCTCTGGTTGACTGCCCAGCAGGAAGGCTGATGCAAATAGCAACTGTGGATGCTGGCACTCGCTGGCGGACAGCACAAACACGCATCTGTGCTGTTTGCCGGTTGCTATTCAGCACCCATCTTCCTTCTGTTTGTAAAGCTTCAGGTCCCTCCAATCCATGAGCAGAAGCCGTCGCATGTGGCCGAGCAGCCCAGTCAGGCATCGTGGCGAATGGACAACAAATAAGCAAAAAATATTCTGAAAATAGTTTGAGGCTAAATATTGTTTGTCCAAGTTACTTGACCGAGACTCCTGAATGAGGAAGTCACTGGCAGGAACTGAGATCACCCTGGGAAGGATTTGGAAGAGAGTAAAATTCATCGGCTCCTTTGTCTCGCTGGACAATCGCAGCTTTCATCCTTGACCAGTTGCGTTTTGAAACGCGTCTCATGCTTGAAGCCAGAGTGGTCAAATTATTCAGCACACTGAAATCCTGGGCTTAAACTGTACCGCTCAGCCCATTGCCGCAGCCAAGGTTTATCCAAGCGTGTTACCAAGGCTGTGAGGAGTCCTGGATCCTGACACAGATGTGAAGAAACACAGCTGCATCCTCATGCACCAGCTTCTGGGCCCTGGGAAGGACTAAGATCTTCTAAATTACTTCTCTGTGAAACTGGGAATATGTTGGTGTGGTGGGTTGACCTGGGCTGGATGCCAGGTGCCACCAAGCCTCAGCAGGACGGGGAGGGGAGAAAATAAGATGGAAAACAAACAAACAAACAAAAAACTCTTGGGTCAAGATAAAGTCAGTTTAATAAAGCAAAAGCAAAGGTCATGCATGGAAATAAGGGAGAAAAAAAAGATTTATTCTCTACTTCCCATCAGCAGGTGATGTCCAGCCACTTCCCAGGAAGCAGGGCTTCAGCACACGTAGCATTTGCTCCAGAAGACAAACGTCATAAATAATAAATGCCTCCCACTTCCTCTTCCTTTAGCTTTTATTGCTGAGCAGATGTCATATGGAATGGAATATCCCTTTGGTCAGTTGGGGTCAGCTGTCCTGGCTGTGTCCCTTCCCAAGACCTTGCCCACCCCCAGCCTACTGGTGAGGGGGGAAATGTTGGAGAGATGGCCTTGATGCTGTTCAAGCACGGCTCAGCAGTAGCCAAAACACTGGTGTGTTATCAACACCTTTCTAGCTACCAATACAAAGCACAGCACTATGAGGGCTGATCTGGGGAAAATTAACTCCATCTCAGCCAGACCCAATACAGTTGGGAACTGAGAGATGGAGATGGAGCCTTCTTCCTAAGCCAGCCCAACCCATTTTACCCATCCCTAGTTGCTTCCAACATATCTTTAATGAGCACTTTCTTGTAATGGGGCAATTGCAGCAAGCGCCGTATTAGCTGGGTGGGAAGATGGTTCGTTATTACGATGTCCTAGGTCTGCCTGACCTTCACTCCATGCCTCCTATTCAGGTGGGATTCCTTTGTAAAGGAGTCTCAATAATTTAGGGGAAATATGTTGGAAAAAGCAGATGGGTTATTTGCCTTTGCAAAGACCCTGAGGAGAAAGAACTAAAACTGAATGGCCTGCATGAGTCTCTGTATGGTACGTGGTACACAACCTCCGCTGATGGGTGCACAGGATTTGTGCGATGCTGGCGAGTCCCCGTTGGACCCATGCTGGGACAGCATGTGTCTTCTTGCCCCTGGACCAGGACAGCTCTATCCACTGCCTGCATTTTCTTTTTGAGGAGGTGCTTGGAGCTGTGGCCCATCCCGGGGCTACACGTCCAGCACAGAGAGGCACAGCAAGACTGCTGGCTCCAACACGAGCCACGGGCACATCAGGGCTGTGCAGGTAAGATCTAGCTGCTAAGGGTGTTATATGTAGCTAAATGTGGATGGTTTCAATGCCTGGACACGGACACAGCAGCACTTCCCTGTGTGTTTCCCCCCTATCAATAAGAGCTTGCCCTCCCCATGGTGAGAATGGAGGTTATCCTCATGGGCACGTCCCCCAGTCCCATTGCTGAAACACCTCATTAGCCGAGTGCTCACTGATGGAAAAATCCTGCAGGAGAAAACTGGAACAGGAGAGGGAATAGGAATGTAAGAGACACCTTACTGGGTCAGAGCTACAGCCTGTCTAGCCTGCATCTAGCAGGGGCAATAGGAGATGCTGTTTCGCGTGAGCCCTCTGCAGCCTAAGCACCTCATACCTTAGCATCCACAGTCACTGGGCTTGGGACAGTAGAAGGCACATACCTGCCTGTTCCCTCTGACATTCCCTTACGGACCTGCGGTCCGTTAGCTGGTCTAATCCCTTTCTGACCATGCCGACAGCATCTCCCTCCACAGCCTCTTGTGGCAGTAAATTCCTGAGGTTTTACTCACTGCATGAAGAAATCTTTCCTTTTCTCTGTTTCAGAGTGATATCTTACCAGTTCCACTGACTGCCCCTAGTTCTTGTCCTTGGCATTTGATTTCATGTTCACCTGATTCACCACCGTGGGGATTTTGTAAACTTCAGTCACATCCCTCTCAGCTTTCTCCTCTCCAAATCCCAACCTTTTCAGTGCCTCTTCACAAGACAACTGCTCCAACCTCTTCCTCATTTTAATTTTTAATTGAATTGCCCTTCTTATAAGAGAGTTAAAGCCTCCAGGTTTGTTTCTATCTTCTGTTTAGTTCTGGATCTGGAGGAACTTCTCTAGGGGCTGTAATTGTGATGAGTGAACACTCAGCTGCTTGGAAATATAGCCTAAAAATATCAAATGCCTTGTTTGTGATGTTGGCTATAGCCCTTTTGGATTTATAGTTTCTTTATAGGGTATTGCTCTTGCTCCAGCGACCTGTATCAGTAGTTGAAGACATAAGTGACTTATAGCTAAAGAAAATCTCAGGGACTGTCTCAGCTTTGCAAAAAGAAAAGGCTGTTGTGGTTTAACCTCATGCTGAGGAACAGCAAAATGGTGAAGACAACCTCAGATTGAGGTCAAAAATCTCACAGGCCGATATCCCTGGTGGCTTACCATAAACATGCATTTATTTAACACTGGGCTGCATGTGGTCCTGGAGCATTTGCAGGAGAACGGTCAACGTGTCTCACCCTGCTTCCAGAGCTGCCTGGAGATCCCAAGTCTTTGCTCTGCAGAAGCACAGCTGTGCTTAAGAGTCTCTTCTCAAGGCTCACTGCAAAGGTTAAGCTGTGTCAAAGGAAGTTGTTTTTCCAGAGTCAGGGTTGAAGGACAGAACTCTGGTATACCAGCACACAGTTTGTGTGGTTGCGATGGTCCATCAGGCCATCAAAAGGGCTTTAGGACAGAGAAGATGGACATTTACTGTAAATTTTCTGGTCTCCTGAAATGCTCACTGATGAGTGAATGAATAAAAATGAACTCTCTGCCATGTTTCATTTGCTTCACCTTCTGCAAAAGCATACACCTCACACAACTGAATGGGGTAAGTTCATCCTGAGCACAGCACCAAGCTAAGCATCAACCCAACTTCATGTTCATTCCACATCTCCTGCTCCTTCCTGGCCCCACGCTTGTACGTCCCTACCCTCGGAAAGACCAGGTAGAGCTTGCACTTGTCTCTCGAGCCTGGTGCCCACAGTGACAGCTCTCCAGTGAGGATCCTGGTGGCAGGACACAGCCGTCCGTCAGGCCCCCGTCCATCGCAATCAGCACAGTGCGCGCAGGAAGCCACGGGGCAGGATGGGGCAGCCCCGGCATTCAGGTGTCTGCAGAAAACCAGGTGGGCAATCAGCAGAGAGGAATCACCCCAGAGAGCAGGGACCATGGCACAGCGACCGCAGCGCAGAGACTCACCCGATCAGGTGCTGCTCCCTCCTGCACACTGAACCATGGCAGGCAAGCATGGACCTGGGGGCTCTCTCCTCCCAGGGAAGGAGGTGTCATAGAGTCATAGAATCACTAAGGTTGGAAAAGACCTCTAAGATCATCAAGTCCCACCATCAACCCAACCCCCCCATGCCCACTAAACCATGTCCCCAAGCGCCTCATCTACACGTCTTTTAAATCCCTCCAGGGATGGGGACTCCACGACTGCCCTGGGCAGCCTGTGCCAAGGCCTGGCCACTCTTTCAGGAAAGAATTGGTCCTGCTGACCAGGTTCGTGACTCATCCGTCCCTTTGCCAAGGCCACAGATCCCAGGGAGCAGAGGGTGGTGGGCGAGGAGATACCCTTCTGCCCTGCTCCGCTGCTCTGAGACCTCTGCATCCCACGCGGGCAGATGCAGGCTGGTCCTCGGCTGTCCCCTCGCAGATCCCGTGCAGCAGGAGCGGGACGCTGACCTCTCCCTGCGCAAGGCTGGAGGTTTCGGTCTGTGCTTTGGGACCCGCTGACTCACACCTCTGACTCACTCCAAGGCTGAATTTCCATTGCCCCAAGTTACTTCGTTTTGCTAACCCTTAAGTGCCCCCCACCCACGGGGATCCTCTCCCCGCGGCAGAGAGGCTCAGCCCTGCAGCAGGAGAGCAGCAGCTTTACCGAGAGTCAGCAAAGAGGCTGAGAAATGACGAATGGGTTCATGGTTTGGCTGCAGCACGTGCAGAACAGAGCCCTGCACGCAGCCATTGCCTGTGCTTGCTACTCGCTCGCTGGAGCAGGGCAGGGGAGCCCAGGAGGCCAACTCCAGCCTCCAGCATCAGCCTCCAGAAGGAGGTTGTCTGACTGCACCCATCTGCAGCTGCACGGCCTCAGCCCAGGGCTCCAGCCCTGCAGCCACCCAGGGACCTGCCCGATGCCTGCTCTGCTCCCAGATAGCCACGTGCATCACCAGTGGACCACCTGGCTAGTGCTGCCTGGTGCTGCAGACCAGCCTTTCTGCTTTCCCCTCCGGAATGGGGCACATGGGGACACACAGAGCAATTTGCCTCCCTCCTCAGGAAGGGATGCAGAGCCTTGCCCAGGTGGTAAAAGGAGCTGCGAGATGCAGAGCTCAGGAGGAAAGGAGAGACCAGAACGAGTGTGTGCCAGCTCAGAGCTTGCTCTGGCTGCCTGGTAAGGGTGGTTCATCTTGCCTTATGATTTCCAGTGCACTCTATGCTTCAAAGCCCATCTCACCAGAGATCTCTCACCCCCAGAGAGATGCACAATCCTCCAGGAAGATGTTCCTCTGACAGGTCTGTGCTGGCTGTGAGAATCAGCTCTTCCCTTTGGGTGCAAGAAGAGGATCCACCCGGGTTGGGGAGAGCAGAACTGGCCCTTCAGTTGTCCCTAGTGGTCCCAGGAATGGGGTCTCCTTGGCCCAGCCTTGCTCCCAGCACTTCTGGGGCAGCAAACCCACTGCATTGGGAAAGGAGGGCAAGCTGGCTCATATCTAGCTGGTTTGAGTTAAGTGGTGGGGGTCTCTGGGACGCTTTTTGTCCCCAGAACCTCCTGTGCCTGCCCTGGCACCTGCCTGCCCATGCTTCATTGCAATTTATTGGTCAAAATCCCCACCAGATCCCACCAGGATGGAGAAGCTCTGCGCTGTCCCTGGGGCTTGGCCAGGCTGGGGGCTCTCCTGGGAGGGTGACCAAATGCTCACCATCCATCTGGTCATGCCTGCCGTCCCCTGTAGGAGGTCGGCCTCAGGAAGCAATGTCCACAGATGCCGGGTCAGAATAAATAGCAAAGCGTCTCTGAACTTCTATAGAGAGGAAGACTCCCGGTTCACAGCTCCCTCCCCAAGCGACCCAGATCAACAAGCACGGGTTTCAGTTGCTTCTGCTAACCGGCTATGGTTACCTCTCTCGTATTTGTACTATGCCCCAGCCAGGGCAGTCTTATCCACACAGACATTTAAGCAATTGTTGCTACAGAGAAGATGTCCAGCTCTGCCTCCTGAGGGATGACATGGCCCTTAAGGCCCAGCACACTGGCAGGACCATGGTAGGATGGTCCAAATGGGAGCCCTCATCTTCAGGGATGGGGACTTTGGATGGTGTGGTTGAATTTGAAACCACTTATCATGATTGAACCACTTTCTTTTTCTGGAGGTTCCCCATCCCAGGAGATCAAGGTCTCTGGTTTCCACCCAGATGTGTCTACCCATTGACCCTCCACATACGAGAGCAGTGTCCCAGCCCACCAGAACATGTGCCATTCTTCCTCCTTTGCAGCTGGAGCAAAAGACCTCCCGAGGTCAATTCACAGGCTTGATTAGAAACGCTATCTCAGTCACATAACCCACCAACAAACTTTCTGGAGCTTTGCAAGGCTTTTGCCACCCTATTTCTGAGTCTCCCCTCCATTTTCCAGATGGTGCAGATGCCTGGNCTAAAACGCTTCCCTTGCAAAGAGCTCTGTGACAGACAGACCTTTTCCAGGTCTGCCCTGCCCAGAGAGACCCCAAAATAAATATCCCCCAGCCCCAGGAGAGAGAGGAACAGGAGCAGGGAGCAGGACCAGGCTGGTACGCTCAGTTCTGCGGACAGGGCAGCCACACAGATCCACGCTGTTGACAGAGCCAAAAATAATTCCAGCATCTCTATTTAATGCTATTTAGAAAAAACTCCCTCTCTCCGAAATGGTGAGCTTCCCCGAAGACAGGATCAATATTTATAAATGCCGCAACTTCCGTGACCTGGTGATTTATACGGGAACCGGGCTGTCGGGCAGGGTTGCTGCAGCCCCAGCCGGGTCTGCGTGCATTAATAGCGTCAGTCATTTTTGCTGTTCCCCAGGGGAGCAGGACGGGCTGGGGTGGCTGGAGGAGGAGGTCTGGGCTGTGCTGGGAGGCTGCTGGGCAGGGGCAGCTCACACGGAGGCTGAATTTTCCTCCCATGTGAAAACACAATGAGTTTTGGAGGAAATTCGGTGCCAGTGCTGACCCAGTCGGGTTGAAGTTGCCAAGTCACGTTGGGCGGTGGTAAGCTGCTTTCCCACGTCAGAAAGGGCTGGGGGCTTCTCTGTGATAGCAGAGGGAGTGCGGGGCACCCCTGGACACAGGAGACTGTCCCCATCCTCCCGTGCCCAGGATTCAGATCGGCTTGCCTCTTCCCAGGAGCTTGTCCTGCCCACATGGAGAAGAGTCTGGAGTTCAGTGCCTCGACTTTCACGGACATGACCAAAGTTTGAGCCAATAACGAAAACTGCAAAGAAATAACCATTTTGGGTCAATGTGAACTGTGTTTTCTGGATTGCAATTTTCCAGACCACAAATCAGCCTGTAAACACAGTACTTGCCCAGCCCTGATCAGGACGGCTGTCTCTTCCTACCAGACTGGCTGGTAGTCCCCCGGTCCCCTCCCACCACTGCCAGAGTAACACAGCGTGCTTTCTTGGGTGACAAAGACAATTTTAATGATTTCTCTCCTTCCTCTCACGCCTTGCTATGCCCTCCACTGTTCCTATCCAGCTGACTGTGGACTGCTGTAGAAAGCAGATGGGGGATATATTTAACCCCCAAGTCATCTCCATGGCTAGAACTTTAGCACAAACCAATGTGTCAGCAGATGGCAGGGACAACAAGTTGTGGCATAAGGATGGAGAGATGATTACCAGCTACTCCATAAACTGATTTTCCCTGATAAAAAAGCCTCCTCTGCAACACTGCTTCCCAAAATGTCCTGCCTGGCATTTGGACTGGGATGTCTGAGGGATGGCATATGGGCTGCTGGTTGCTCTGCCTGCATCAGCTAGGGATAGGTCCCACCTTGCTAGATGCCAACCATCAGGACCTCTCCTACTCGGTCTTCACTGATCCCACGGGACAGGTCCCAGTCCATGAGAAAGGACCCTTTTGAAGTGACTGGGGCACTGCTCCTCTGTGATGGAGGTCTGGAAGCAGGATGCTTCCCAGGCAGGCACAGAGGGCACAGATTCACCTGCATGGCTGCGCGATGGAGAACATCAAGCCCTTCCCTGTTCTGCACCTCAACCCTGTTGCCTGGAAAGAAGTTCGTGATCCAAACCATGGCACTATCTTGGCACCATCAGGGGACTGCAGGAGTCTCCATCCCCTGCTCCTCCGGCAGAGAAAGCAGAGCATGGTGGTGGGAAAGCCGAGCATGCTTTCCACTCCCAGCCAGCAGCAGGCACTGGTGTGCCTGAGGGCCAAAAAGGGGACTGGTGGGAGTCTCTGCCCCAGCAGAACATGGTCCATGCAGGGTCGGGACGTGCAGAGGGACACGTGCCACAGCGGGTAGTTTGGAGGGAGAGCAGCTAAGCCAGCAGGCGAGCGCAGGGCTGGAGCCCCGCCAGCACCTGCCACCTCTGGAAATAGCTCGTACCGAGAACCGGGCTGCAGGCATGGAGTCCCCTTCCCTTGCGTTATTACGCAGCACACGATACATGAAACATGTTGGCAGCAGTCAGTCTAGGGAGAGTTGCAGCAAGGGAGGGAGGGAGATTAATAGGAAAACAAATCAGCACCTAGAAACGGAGCAAACGGACAACATGGAGGGACCCAGACCACCGGGGATGCTGGATCGCAGACAAACCCGTGCACATGCATGGAAGGAAAAACAGGCTGTGTGCAGAGCTGGCCACCAGGAGTAAAGACAGGAAAATGAAAGGAAAACCTTTTATTATCTAAATGGGGATATGATTTCTGGAAGAACAGTCTCTTCAGCCCAGGAATGGTGTTTGAATCACTACAACAGCTGAGAGAGGTGTTGATGGGTGCTTTCACCAGAAAAAATGAGAGTATGGAGATACTGTTTTTTACCTTAAGCCAAGACACGGGAGAAGAAATAGATACTTGATTCTGAAGCGGGCAACTCTGCATCAGCATGGGCTGCGGTGGTAGTAAAGTGGAACATGTAGGGAAGATGCTGAAAGAAGCAGATCTAACACAAAAGAAATGTCACAAGACTAAAAGTTACGAGAAACGATCGATAACGAGTGGTAGCTGCTAGCGTTTGAGACACGCTGGCTGTGGAGAGCGATGTACAATGGACACGAGGGAATAAACTGGAGAGAAAAGTGTGTGGCTCCGGGCAGCAGTGGAGGAACCGCTCTGTGCTCAGTGCCCCGAGCAACCTGCAGCTTGCAGATCTAGGAGCAGGGATCCTGCCAAGCCAGAAGCTTGCTGCTTTGCTAACAGAGCATCTACCGACTGGAAGGAGATTGCGCTCAGACAGAAAAGGAGCTGCTGACTGCGTCCTCTGGAAGGGGGTGAACCCACCAGCTCATTGCAGCGCATACACTGAGCGATCCCCGGTCACCATGAAGAAGCCCCTACTGAGGGGCTGTGCAGATCAGCTCGGAGAAAAAGAGTTCAAGTTGAGCTGGGCTCACCTTGCACCACACGTGCAGATGGATCTGCAGTCTTTTAGCTTGTTACAGCACTGGAATGGCTGGAAGGATGGCTCAAGGGATGTTACAAAGATTCCAACAGAAGCTGGTATGGAGACAGGACAATAATTTGTACAGCAAGGTTGGTGAGATCACAGAAAATCAATGTGACAGCAGCAGCTCCTACCAGCAGGTGAGGGGTGAGTTCTGGGCCACATTTAGGGTGGGATTTTGCTTAAAAGAGGCCAGGCACTAATACCAGGGGACTGAAGAGCTGACATCATGGACAGATGCCTAGGCATGCTGAGTCGAGGATGAAGGCATGCCTGGAGTGGTGCCAGGGCTGGATATTGATGCTCAGCTGAAGACAAGTGCTGTGCCCCATGCTGAAAGGAATCTCTGCAGCCTCCTGAAACTCCAACCTGTCTGTGAAAAGACTGGAAGAAACCTGATCACATTTAGTAATACACAATCGCCTCAATAGCAACCACAGAGCCCAGGAACTGGACTTTCTAGAGGCCATTGGAAGTCGGAATCTGATGGAGAATGTGAAGATGTACTGAAGATGCACTTTGGAAAGCCTGACGTTCTCCACATGTGCTGCTCAGACACTGGACCACCACACTCAGCAACAGAGTGGACACAGTCTGGCATCCTGTGGGAACTGGGACACAAGATATCTTTCCCCACATACCAGACAGAAGGGAGCAGGAATGGCAAATGCCAAGGAGATGGTCCCCCTTGGGAATCACTGCAATAAAAAGCAATGAAGTCAAAAGCTAAGGAAGCTGGTGAACTGGAAACTACAAGAAGGCATTAGGAAGTCAGTCGGGGTGCCAGTAGTCCACCTCTTAAGTGAAAATTCAGTTTGGCTGGAGAAGCACAGCAGTGAAATACTGCAAACCCATTTACAGTCCCTGCTTCTTAACGTGAATGTCCCCTTCCCCAAAAGA